>JAKNSH010474650.1:0-10916 GCA_027790015.1 Cymbopogon flexuosus
TGTAATGTACGGGCGCACGTACACGCGGCGTCGCAGGGCACGCGATGTGCGCCGCGCTGCGGATCGAGCAGCACGCCTGAGTCAGCCGGTGATCACGTCAAGTGGCTAAGATTAGAAGGAAGAGAGTAATTGGTTGTTTCCTTTTTGTTACTTTCCTTTGGCAGTCCTTAAGTTTAGGAAGAGTGGTTGGGCCAGAGGCCATATATTCCTGTAACCGCACATTGAGAGATTAAGCAAGAATCATTCAGTCTAATCTCCTACCTCTTCTCTAAGCCACGAGCCTGGGGGCAAAACCCGGCGAGTGTTGAGCGACGTGGGGGCATAACCCCGTCGTGTTTACCACGGAGCGCGAGTACGAGCTCCGTAGTCGAGGCCCGGCGTCCCTGTCGCATACCGCCCTTGACAGTTCCCTCCACACTTGTATGGTTTTTCTGGCCCGGTTTCCAATAAAAAAACCGGGCTGACACTTGCCTTTTCCTTTATTCGTCTAATAGAAATCACGGCAAAGCTTTGCGTCCTTTCGAAAAAAAAACATTTTCTAGACTGGAGTTGCTACCATTTTCAGTTTAATAATTCACATAAACCTGGCCCTCTTTGCTGGTTCATTTAACTTCGTCCATCCTTCACACATGATTTCTGTGATGACTTTTTGAAAACATTGAAACATGTTGGTAACAGTTTTTTGGCTAAAGGGGATGCCTGAACCCGAGGACACCGATATTTTCTTGTTCCAGTTTTTGCCTTCAACATGTTTTTATTATCCCTGATAATGCTAAACCATGAATTATGTTTGGGAACGTATGCTATGGAAACCAGCCTTTATGCAAACTATAGAAACTGAAACTCTAATCAAGACCGCATGATTTTAATCCGATGGCCAGAGTTAAGGTGGGTTATTTTAGCACTTAAACCCCCCACCATCCTAATCTCAGTTTTTGCAAAACACCCCCTTTACCTCTAGCCATCGGATTAGAGTCCTGTGGTCTTGATTAGAGTTTCTATAGTTTGCACAACAGGCTGGTTTTCATAGCATACATTCCCATTATGTTTTGTTGTATTCTTGATGTGTACATTTCCTTGTAATATTATTTACCGGGAAGTATAACATGTCACAAAAACAGATGGGTGGAGGCTCACTTGTTTTCTTTTAATCAAGCAGCTTCCTCCTGGGACATCTTTCTATGGTACTGGAGAAGCGAGTGGCCCACTTGAACGGACTGGGAAACGAGTATGTCATCTGCTTTAAGAAACTATATATTATATATTTGAGTTGATTTCTCAAAAGTCAAAACTGCAATCACCAATTCTTTACCATTTCATAAAAATGCAACGACTCTGGTTTTGTGAAATGATCACCAGAGGTCGTAGTTCCTTATTATAATTTTACAAATCAGGGGCAGAACAAGAAAACCCTTCAAGGATGTGCTATCTAGCGAGCAGGTGCTAAACTAAATTGAAACGAGTAGAAATAATAGGGTTTTAGACCAGCTACTATACGATTCAGCTAAACAAACAGGCTAGGACTGGTGCTGCAGCACCCAAAGCACTGGACCTGTCTTCGCCCTTGTTACATATAGCTGTAGTCATGCTAAATTAATTCTGCACATCCTGCTTATGTAACAGACATTAAAGATTGTCATGATTTATAGATATATTTTTCATTAGGTTTTCACATGGAACACAGATGCATGGGGTTTTGGGCCAGGAACCACTTCATTGTACCAGTCACACCCTTGGGTTTTGGCCGTCCTTCCTGATGGAAAAGCATTGGGTGTCCTTGCTGATACCAGTCGGCGTTGTGAGGTATGTTGGAGTAAATCATTCTAATTTTTTTTTATTTGTTGACATTAATCTGTATGTTGAAACGAGTGTTTTTTGTTAATATGACAGATTGATTTGAGACAAGAATCAACTATAAAGTTCTCTGCCTCATCTGCCTACCCTGTTATCACTTTTGGGCCATTTAATACTCCAGCTGATGTTATGATATCTTTGTCGCATGCAATCGGTATTTCTACAAATATATATCGCCTGGCATTTATAAACTATATTTCTGTGGACAGATATACAGACATGTTAATTCTTTATTGAGCCAAATTTAAATTTCTTTCATAAACAATAAGCTGTACATCTCTGATCTAATATGAATGCAACCAATACTAGGATAAATTTGATATTTTTGTAAATCTTGATAAAATTAAGGTGTTGATTAGTAGAATGTTGTTTGGTTGACCGATCTCACATTACTGGCTATCCATTTAGGCATACCTGTCACAGTAGAATGTGGGGTTTCAATCTTCGCCGCTTATATTGTCATTCCATCTCCAGTTTATCTTTTGCCGAACTAGGCATTATCTACATAAGACAGCATCATTCCCTCTATCGAATTGGTCAGAGTAGAGCACAAACATGTAATTTATATGTTCTATGCTATTTTACTTGCTGCCTTGTTGAATAAGGTGAACTTTTTTTTTCCATTATAGGTACTGTGTCCATGCCACCAAAATGGTCACTTGGCTATCATCAATGCCGTTGGAGCTATGATTCTTCTGAGAAAGTACTCAAGGTATTTTCTTGGTAGTGTGCATTATCTTTATCTATGTGTATTTCCTTTTCTGAAGGAAATATTAATGTAATGTTCTAGTGGCAGCTACTCCTAGTCTTCAACTATGATGGATAAAGTGTATGGGTGATCCTGTTATTGTTGATGCAGTGTTCATTTTAGTATCTTCACTTATCTAGTTCCAAATGCAAACATCTGTTAGCCCCACTGTACCAAAATGCTCAAGGTTTCATGTTTTTTTTTCGTATTCATCTGTTAGCCCCACTGTTGCTAAATATGTATCATATGGAATCCTCATGTCAGAGTTTTGAAACTTTGCAGCACTTATACCTATATATATACTTCTCTCTAAAAAAAAACTTATACCTATATTCTCCTACAAATGTAAAACTATATATGTGACTGTGTACAAATACAAGTAATTTTTTAATGGAATATATTTTCATGGTATATGTACTTATTATTTTTAATGCAATATGTTTCGTGGTATATGTATTTATTAATTTTAGAAGTAATATATAAACTATGGTCAAAGTCTTGCATTCAGGGCTTGAAAAAGTAAAAAGGTTTGAACATACATGTAGTGACAAAGGAAATGGATGAAAGCATGGTGTCCTTTTCAAACATAGTGATAATCTTCATAAGTTGTAGTAGAAAACATTTATTACTAGTGATGAAGTTTTTTTCCTTATGTAAGTTGGAAAGTAAACCATGTTATTGGAAAGAACTATGTTCCTTTTCATGGGCCATCTGAAGTTAATCAAACCATTTGTCATGTGCTTTACATATTTGTCACATGGTTCATTTTGAGGCATGATAATACTTTGACAATATTTTATACTGAAATTCGTGTTGCTTGGTTATTATTTACTCCCACAGGTTGTTAGAACATTTAGGGAGAAAGGCATTCCTTGCGATGTTATCTGGATGGATATTGACTATATGGATGGTTTTAGGTGCTTCACGTTTGACAGTGTAAGTACTGGATCTGTTGTGTTTGCTACATAAGAGCACTGTAACCACTGATTTGTGTTTCTTTTCTCATGTTTTAGAATTTTATATATTTATATATATTGCTTCGGAATGTTTACTAGAGCCTCCAGTTATTTTTTCCTATCATCATGCACTTTTTTAGCTAACCTTTACCTTTACGGTGTTCTTTTGAATGCAAATAATTTACTATTATAATTGATTTTGTTGAATCCTGTCTGAGCACTTTGTTATTGATGTTCTACAGATCCGATTCCCTGATCCAAAATCAATGGTGGATAATCTCCATTCCATTGGTTGCAAAGCAATCTGGATGCTTGACCCAGGGATCAAGAAGGAGGAGGGCTACTTTGCCTATGACAGTGGCTCAAAAAGCGATGTTTGGATCCAAAAGGCAGATGGAAGCCCGTTTGTTGGTATGTATCACTGACTTGAATAAGATTCATCGTCATTTTCTTAAACGTTAGGAGGATATGCCTCTCATAGTCTACATTCAGGGGAGGTGTGGCCTGGTGATTGTGTTTTCCCTGATTATACATCTGAAAAAACACGAGCTTGGTGGGCTAGTTTGGTAAAGGACTTCATCTCTAATGGTGTTGATGGAATATGGAATGATATGAATGAACCAGCTGTTTTCAAAGTACGCGATCTATCATGACACATAATTAGTATTGCATTGTTCAATTTTTCCTATGTAACTGAATGTGCTGGTCTCAACTTGTAGACTACCACAAAGACAATGCCTGAAAGCAATATCCATAGGGGAGATGCTGATATTGGTGGTGTTCAAAATCATTCACACTATCACAATGTATGTTTTTGTTCCCTTGCCATGAAAGTGGCTAATGATAGTTGCAGTAGGACATCTATTTTTTCTACTTTTATATTCATATATTTTATTGTCTGTTTTTTTCTATCGAACACGGAGCATATTTTAGTCTCTATAATTTTCAGGTCTACGGAATGCTAATGGCAAGATCTACTTATAAAGGAATGGAAATGGGCAATGCAGCTAAACGGCCATTTGTTCTTACACGAGCTGGTTTTATAGGAAGCCAGCGTTATGCTGCAACATGGACTGGTGATAATCTTTCAAATTGGGAGCATCTGCACATGAGTCTACCAATGGTTCTTCAGTTGGTAATTGAAACAATTGTTCTAATATCCAAAGTTGTTCCTTGAAACTTTTGGAATGTCTTGTCTTTCCTACTCCTGAAAAAGTGAAAATATGATTGCCTTAAAAAAGGTGAAAATATTTTCCCTGTGGCCCCTAAAAGGAAATTGCTCTAGCTCTTTGGTCATTGGTGCAAATGCTTATTCATGACTATTTTTGTGACTATTATTTTAGAATTTAATTTATTGTGATATTCGATTTCACTTTATGTACAGTCTCATGATGTGAAGGCAACTAAGTCTGTCAGTACACAAAAGTTTATTTTTTTGAATGTAGTACACAAAAGTGCTAGGTTTAAGAACCATGGTCTTCTGTATTAGTTAAATTTGGTTCCTTAATTAATTGTGCTCCGTCACATTTCTACCATTCTTCTGGAAAGCTTTAAGGAAGCGGTTCTTGAGATGTTGATGTTTGTAAAATGAAATTGTTAGTGGCCATTTTTTTTAACAGTGGTTCCTCTGACAAGAAGCATGCACTTTCACGTGGCCAAATGATCTAACAATATGTGTTTTCTGATCAGGGTCTCAGTGGTCAACCATTGTCAGGTCCTGATATTGGTGGTTTTGCTGGAAATGCTACTCCAAAACTTTTTGGGAGGTGGATGGGTGTGGGCGCATTGTTTCCATTTTCACGTGGACATACAGAAACTGGAAGCATTGACCACGAGCCATGGTCCTTTGGTGAAGAGGTACTACATCATGCTACCTAGACTGCCGTCCAAATATGTGTACTCAAGAACACAGGAAAATTTTGCTACACTCCAAGAAGCTTGATTCACTCTGCATGTTATGCTTCACTGCATTTCATTTATGCATGCAATACATGGTTTTTGACGGTACATGCAATACATGGTTGATGGTTCAATTTCAGTTTCCTTATTATGCTCCTTTTGTGCAGTATACTTGCCACATTTCTATAGGCTAGCTTGTTCTTGAGGTTGCCGTACATCTGCTGAGCATTTCCTCCATTTTTATGCCGGTTGATAACTCTTTATGCTGTGCACCATCATTTAACTTGCACTCTTTCTGTTCTGGTAAAAGGTTATGGTTCCAAGGGGTTATTGCTGTGCTAGAGATTTCTGCTGCTGTGTTAAATGCCAGTGTACAGCATCAAGATGACAAGTAATAAGGCTAAACCCACAGGGTCAAGCTACCTATGAAGGGCTTAGCCTTATTTCTTGTCATCTTGATGCTGACAATTTTGTAGTTAATATGTACCTTGCCATGGCAGCAAATCTGCTCTGATTCTTTTTATTATTTTTTATCATTTTCTTTTCTTTCCATGGTTGAGTGTCCAAGTTGTAGCCATGTTCCTTTATCAAAAAATAACCAGTTCTTATCTAACCACTATACGTGATTTTAATCAAAACATTGATTTTGATCATATCGATGGTCAAACTTTGAGTAGTTCACCGAAATGGATCTTAGGACGTCAAAGAAACAGGCAAGTGATCAATATTTTGAGGCAATTAGTTGATCCAGCAAGAAATATAGCATATGTAATTATTTTGTTAATATAAACTTAGGTTAAAACATATAAGCTCCATTTTGCGTGTTAACTGCTCTCTGATGGTGTTATTTTCGTTATTTAATTTCCTCCACTTCTTTTTTCCCACATATCTATGTTTTCCCAGGATGACACTGTTTTTACCTTTTTATTCTTATGAACTGGTGCTTATAGCTGATTAGTTTGGATACAACTGCTTGTATATACTAACAAGCAGAACTGAAGTCCGTAATATTGTGATAGCAGGTCTTTGTTTGGTAATTTGGTTGAGTTCTATGTAATATTTTTGGAGATCAAAGCCCCTTCTGGCCATGCCGTTTAGTACTTTTCCCCTTCAGTATGCAGGAGAGTTGCATATTATTTCATTAAAGAAGGCAAGTACAAAACCTATTCCACACAACACCCTCAACCAATTAAAAAGAGCTAGTCACCAACTACTGCAATATAATGACTCAACATTAACAAACTTGGAACCTAGACAAAGGCCGAGACCAAGCCACTATGCAGCAGCACACCACAGTCCACAGCACACCTTCCTCTACGACAGCCCTTACAACTCTATTTAGGGAGAACTGACTTGAAGACACAGTTGTTATGATGCTTCCAAATGGCTATTTAGTATTGATCATTTGTTTATTGAAAAATCATTGACTAATTGGAGAACTTTTATCTTTCAGTGTGAGGAAGTCTGTCGCCTTGCGCTGCTAAGACGGTACCGGCTACTGCCACATATCTACACTCTTTTTTACCACTCACATACAAAAGGAATCCCAGTTGCTGCTCCAGTTTTCTTTGCTGGTAATTAATTCTCTCATTTTGTATCACACAATTTTAAGTTGGCTCAGATGCTGGTAGTTTGTAGGAAGAAAACAGATGTGTGTCAAGTTGCTGCGTCCTTTATTTTATGATCTAAACTTAGTATAAGATATTTACAGCCTTAGAGGAGACTGTCTGGTGGGTCATATAATAGATGATATTCCCGAGTTGCAGTTTGTTAACAGTTATTGTGTCGCATTCCTAAATTCTTTTAGATCCACAAGACCCTGAACTGAGGAAAGTTGAGACTACGTTTCTACTCGGACCGCTCTTAGTCTGTGCAAGGTATTATCTTCACAACAGTGATTTGACATTACCTCTTGCCTTTACCTTTTCTCTTTAGACCCTGTCATTTGCTTTGATATAGCTCTGTGCCAGTTCCTTGGTGGATGTTTGTGTGTTAGAGACGATTTTGCATCATAAATTGTAAATTGTTTAATTATTTGGCATCGAATATACTAGATGACAAGATGCTAAGTGTTATTTCTCTTCATTCTTTCTCTATGCTTTGGTATTCAATCTTTTCAATTATTTTGGCAGCACTTTACATAATAAAGGAGCTCATGAATGTGCACATAAGTTACCAAAGGGCATATGGTTGCCTTTTGATTTTTCTGATTCACACCCTGTAAGTTGGTTTCTAAACTCTTAGTTTGCTGACTTCTGTTCTATTCAAAGAATTGTTTCTGAATAGATAATTTTATAGGATCTGCCGGTGCTGTACCTACAAGGTGGAGCAATTCTTCCTGTAGGTCTTCCTATTAAGCATGTTGGTGAAGCAAGTTTGGAGGATGATCTATCACTAATTATCGCATTGAATGAAAATGGTATTAACTTTCTCATTTTCTGCAGATCAGATGTTTGTATGCTTTATTTAAGGTAGTGTTTGGTTGGTTTAAGGAAACACAAATGTAAAGGGACTGGATAAACAGTGGTAAACCCAGCATCATAAGCAATTAATTGATCTGTCTGGTTAGCTTTAGTAACAGTAGCTCATGACAGCAAAGCAGAGTAGATCTTCGCCGTGCTTTGCATTTTTTTCTTTTTGAACACGCAATGTGAACTGCTCATCATCATTATATAATAAGAAGAAACGAGCCTAGCTGACTTGTAACCCCAGGGACAAAGAAGCTACAAAAAGGATTTACCAACAAACCTTAATCACAACCTGCACTGAGCAAAACAATTATGGCCATATGCTTTGGACCCCTTTGGCTCCCGCCATAGACCATAATGTTGCCTCATCTCTACTATCCCACAAGATGGCAGTAAGATTAGGAGAAACCCCTAAAAAATACAGCCATTCCTGATTCCCATGTTTACACATCCACCATGCCACCAAAACAACCAAGGAGTTGAAGCCCATACGAGGTAAATTTTTGAACACAATGGCAGGAGCTCTGCCTTTCACTTAAGATAAGGAAGAGAGTTTATGTACAAGCAAAGACACTCCAAGGCCTCCCCGGGGCAGGAGAAAGAGGGAAACACACTACCCAAGGGGAAAACAGCGGCTAAACATAAGTGAAAGCTCTCTTCCTTTGCTCTATGTCTTCCTTTATTCTTGCGGCCACTTGCGGCACCGTCTATACGTAAATTGGGAACCATCTGTAAAGCATGACACCACCAATCTGTAAAATTGCAGTTCTCCAAACCTGGGGCTAAGTGCTGCAGTACAACTATTGATAGCACTGAAAACCACACAGTCACACACTCCTTGCAAACAGACAAGTGAGCAAACCACACACTGCTGCTATGCTGTGCATAACCAGGAGTGATGCCAAAGTGCCACTCCGCGTGGCCACTGTTGCCACAACAAGCTGTCGCCCGCCGGTAAGGACTGCGCTATGTCCTCTGCTCCACCCCACACCTTCTGCACCCCAGCTGTGTCTGGATGGCGACTGAAACCCTTTTTGAGTTCATGGCTGAACAAAATCGATTAGCCCACTTATGTGAAGATGGCAACTAAGTATTGGATAGTGTCCTGGTAGGAGCATCATTGCTTTAGGGAGGGCCCGTATTCAATTACAGGGTGATGTGATTACAGGAGGCCTAAAACAAACACCGAGACACCACACAATGGATCTACTACCCTCCGTAATTAAATCAAAATCACGTTACCATGATCCAAACCAAACATTACCTAAATGTCAATATGTCATATGTGGTTCAATGGATAAGAAAATAAGATTTGATCTTCTGCACATTAATCTGTGTTTTCATGTAAACTATTTTTTATGCTTTAGTTAGCTTTTATTTGTGTTCAATATATTGATTTAAGATGTTGTTTCAAAGCTGTGTGCATAATATCTGTCAATTGTTCTGCTTGTTTTACAGGTAAAGCTGAAGGTGTCCTCTTTGAAGATGCTGGAGATGGATATGCATTCACACAGGGAGACTATCTTTTGACATATTATATTGCTGAGCTCCACTCCTCTGTGGTTACTGTCAAAGTCTTAAAATCTGAAGGGTCATGGAAGAGACCAAAACGAAATCTAAAAATAAATATATTGCTTGGTGGAGGTGCTATGGTACGGCTATTGCCTTTCATTGATTTTATTCACTCAAGAAATGAACTTATCTTTAACACAACTTTTTTTTTTCATCCAGATAAGTACAGATGGTGTTGATGGTGAAGAAATACACCTTACAATGCCTTCTGAATCTGAAGTGTCAAGCTTAGTCGCAACCAGCGAATTTGAGCACAAGAAACGAATGGGTATTTATCGTACCAGTTATTTATGGTTATTCTGTTTTAACTTTTAACACACTGTAAAAAAAGATACAATTTTAATTGTCTCTGGCTGTCATTGCGATGGTTGTACAGAGATGATTCAGCCTATACCTGATATAGAGGAGCCATCAGGGCAGGAAGGTGCTGAGCTATCAAAAATACCTGTTGATTTGAAAAGTGGAGACTGGTTCCTTAAGATTGTTCCATGGATTGGAGGTCGTATTATCTCGATGGCCCATCTTCCTTCTGGTATGCTTCACAATCACATGTGCAATGTGTAATATATTCTATTAATTTTTATCTTAGAGATATCCTTGTCTATTTTCTGGTGTGTACTTTCCTGACATACTTTAAAATTCATCTATGTTCTTTGTTATGGTTTTATACTTGTATATCCTTCCGTCATGCAATTGCGTTGTGAATATATCATGTTAATTTATCGCTAGCTTTGAGTATCACTTGTTAATTATTATCTGGCATAGCTTGACTATAATTATAATTAATATTTGCAGATTCCCAGTGGCTGCACAGCAGGATTGAGATAAATGGTTATGAAGAATACAGTGGGACTGAGTATAGGTCTGCTGGTTGCACAGAAGAGTACAAAGTCATCAGGTAACTGAAGTAATCATTTCAGACTAATTGTCTGTGGCTATTTGTTCCTGTTACATATTTCTTGTCTAGTTCTAGTTTTGTCCACTAAATAACTCTTAAGTTCAACAAAACTGTAGGAGGTATCTTGAACAATCTGGAGAGGAGGAATCTATTTGTATGGAGGGAGACATTGGTGGTGGTCTGGTACTCCAGCGCAAGATATCTATTTTGAAGGACAACCCAAAAATTGTTCAGATCGACTCCAGCATTCAGGCAAGAAGTGTAGGAGCTGGTTCTGGTGGGTTTTCAAGGTGAGGGCCCTTCTCCTCCCATGAAATTACTCTGGTAAATCGTTAATGAGTTTCTGTGCAACTTTGCGACCAACATAAATTTCAACCACAAAGCACACCACTAGAATGCTCCTATGTGCATGGAAAGAAAATTTGTGGAGATTCTGTCCTCAACTCCAACAGTGTACTTCAGGTCCTTCAATAGTTAAAATTGCTGCAAAACATATTCTAGGTGGTACATAAATTGGATTA
>JAKNSH010474881.1:0-10011 GCA_027790015.1 Cymbopogon flexuosus
GTGGCCGTGTCCACAGTCATATTTAACTGTACAGTGAGTTGGTTAAAGATACAGTGACGGGTCGGTATTCTACACCGGTCGAGGCTGGTAGCTAGCCTAATCAATCGATCATTCCAATCCCCCGCCGGCACGGCACTAACACACACCCTCCCCCCTTGTCTTTTAGCAAGTCTGTAAACAAACCTGCCCCATTATAAATTCGTATTAGCTCAATGGTTAGTGTCGAGTAGAGCAGACAGCAGACAACAGAGTCCGTGGTTGTTAGCCAGGTTTGGTTCCTCGCATGTGAACTGAACCAAGGCCGAAACTTCGTGGAATGATACGCCGATTATTCCCTGTCATCACCACAGGACACACATCTTCTAGTAAACGAAATCACCGTCGGTCTCCATTCTACGAGCGTGTTCAGATCAGTGGTCATTCAGCTTGCTTTGTAGGAGTACTAGCTTGCACGTACTACGTACTTTGAGTGAGAAGATCCATCAGTCTGGTAGAGTAGAGACAGTGGTAGTGGTAGGTCAGGCCTCGTCGTCCCGTTGGATCGTGCGTCGCGACCGGCGCGCAGTGGCCGCCACGAATCAGCTGCACTGCCGTGCCGGTACGTGCTCTGTGCTCTCTCGACGCAGTACCGTCGGTCTGCGTCGTGCACTCGACAGCCCGGCGACGTATGGCCATCGCGTGCAATCAACTCCTCCGCCACGCCTCGCCTCATCATGCCATGCATCTTTTCTGCTCGTTTTTTTGACCGAGCATCAGCCGACGTGTCCTGACACGTGCGCTGGCACGTCACCACGCTCCGGTCGCCGGGGGCTCCTGAGCCCAACACGTGTCACGGGACGTGTCCGCCCGCACGAAGAAAGCTCCCGGCCAATCCATCCATGGCCAATGGGTCCTCAGGGCGCCGGCCTAAACTTCGTTCGCTTCGCTCCACCGGGTCCAGCCGCGCGCGGGCGACCTCTCTCGATCACCACCAATTAACTTCCAGTTCCAGCCTGCGGCAATGAGCGGCAACAGGAACGGCAAGAAGGGCAAGGGTGGCGCCGGCGGCGTCGATGTCGCCGCGCGGCCGGTGGCGACCTGCATGATCGCCGCCATCGTCTCCGTCGTCGTGCTGCTCCTCGCGGCGTCGGTTCTGCTGTTCCTGCTGTCGTCATCGGGGACACCGGAGAACAGCCCACCCCGCGAACCGGTGGAGCTGGCGATCGGCCTCGCCGGGCACGAGCGGTGGCTGGACGCGCTCCGCGCCTGGGCCAAGCTCGCGTGCTTCAACCTCCGGCACGCCGAGCCGCGGTAGATGATAATCTGTTTGCTGGCGCGCTGTTTCTGGATCGGGAGAGGTACGTGTGTTCTCACGGCTGCCGTGTCATTAGCAACTTGGTGTGTCACCAATTACCAAAAACCAAACAAGAGCTTTCACCCGTGCACATCCGAGGGCCACCAACAGCCATCAACACCGTGCCCCATACCTGATCCAATTAACCAAAACAATTGGATGGATCAGTGTACGTTGATGTATGTTGGAACTGATGCCTAAAAGATCACGAGACGTGAGATGAAGAAAAGAGATTTCCGCCTAGAAGATGCAGATGTGGCATTGAGGAAGGGATGTGGCGCTGTGGTAGTTTCTTATTTCGTGGAAGAGAGGGATTGTTTGACGTGGGCGTGCAAGTGGAGTACGTGGGCCAGGTTCCATCGACGTTAGCCAACAAGCCCAGCAACAGTAGATGTGTGCGTTGTAAACTATCCGATGCTAGAGAGGGGTTTGTGTTGTAGTGGATTCGAATGTGCTACCTTCGTTCAGAAAACTCTAGCTTCATTCCTAGTTAGTGTGTATTTAGAGTTTGAACAAACAACTAGATAAAAATATTAACATTTGTAACACCAAATAAGTATATAAATAAAATATATCTCATGATAAATTTAATGGTAAATATTTAACATAGTAAATGACCTAAAATAATATTGGTATTGGTACCATCTACTACTCCTATAAGAACAAACTCCACTAGCTAATTCTCTCAACATGGAACCTATCCACATCATCAATCTACTCAACATCCACTAAAAGTTGTAATTATAGCCAACTAGCATATATAATTATGATAGTTTCTCTTCATCCACTAACATATATGTCAAACCAATCACCAAAATTAATTTAAGTTTGTTTCATTCATATAACTATAAATTTAAATAGTCTAACTTTTTGAAAATTGTCTGAAATACCCGCGGCAACGCGCGGGGTATCCACCTAGTTTTATATATGGTTGTGTGGATTAGAATAAAGATAGTTTGACTTGACAATAAAGCCCCGTTTAAATCCTTAGGATTGAATTTATTTTAGTTTAGTCAAAATATTTGAAATATGCTCTATATGTTCTATAACTTTACTTAAGTTGGAGAGTACAAATGTACCAAGGTCTCTCACCCTACGAATTTAAGATATGTTTTTTGTGAACATAAGTAAAATTATATATGAAATCTTAAACTGCAAACTAAATGGCCTAATATATTAAGTAAATTCCAATTCCGCAAAATGGAGAGAACCAAACGAGCCCTAAGTAAATTCTTGAATTAAAGGGCCCCAAGTAAATTCTTGAATTAAAGGGAACAGTGCGTATGGTACTATATATGGTTAATTTCCAACAGCCACTAAGTTGAAAGTGAGAGAACCCCTGAACAGTTTTCTATATAAAAAAAATGTAAACGTCTGATCGCTGAATTAACCAGTGAAGTGCTTGCAGTTGCAAACATGCATTTTTCCAGGAGTAACAAATAAGCATATGTTGCGAGGATTTGGTGATCGTCTTATCCCATCTCACAAAGAGAAAAGCTGAGCTCGCAGCAATGCAAATGTAGCGTTCAAGGGCATGTGACCGATGCAGGAGAAAGCAACAACACAGGTCACCCTCTTTTTTTTTTGTCCTTTTGGACGTACTCCGGACCCTAGCAATACAATCTGATTGCAGCAAAAAGCCCTTTAAACAGATCCTAAACGCGCTCGATCTAACAACTACTCCATCCATTACACACATTGCAGCGCTGTTAGGCTAGCTTTCAATCGATCACCTCACCTCTACCACTACCACTACTGCTGCTCCTACACCTTTAATCCTTTTCCCTGGCTGCTGCTGTCTGTCCATGGCCTCCTTTTAACAGTGAAGAAAGATGCCTATATGGTGCCTCTCTCTCTCTCTCTGGGACCATGAATGCATCCATCTTAACACGATCATATTCCATGAACATGCATGCAAAGCACACCTCCCATAGCCTAGCTAATCATCCTCTGATCATGCTTTGTCGCCATCCATGACCTCTGGTTGCATTGCATGGTACTAGTGCCTGATGCGTGGGCCTAGGGTGAACTCCAGGTTCAACTCACTGGCGCACGACGTGGTCTCCGACACGCAGGAGTTCATGTCCGAGAGGATCTCCAGGCTCTTGGATGGCATCGTCTCATCCTGCTGCGTGCACAAATAAGTAGTCGATCGATCGACATGTTCAGTATATTCAGACTTGCAACAGTTTCAGTGTATATTCAGAGATGCAACAGGTTCAGTATAGTGTTCTTGTGTAGTAGCAGTATATATCTATGTACCTTGAGAGATCGAGAATGCATGCTCATGCTCCCGGTGTTGGAGTCGCTGGGAAAGCCGGTCCAGTCTTCCCTGTAGACACAACAGAACATCACATGTAACTAACACTGTCACTACATGCAGATGCAGTGCATAAAAGAGCTGGAGACTGTAACACTGCATATATTTCTATAATACTGTAACGGCACAGTGGACCTAGTAATTAGGAAATGTTGTCACCATATATATAAATTCTAAACAAAATACGTAGTACATGTATACACGCAATAGTTAGTTTGCTAGCTAGGGCATTATTAGTAAGAGCTGGTACACTGGCTCGGGATAACAATTAGTGATAGATTACTAAGCACTTGATATACTTGCACTGTCTATTACTGTTACTGAAACCAAAACAAGTGCGATGATACACTACTTGTATATATTATACACTTGCATAATAATAGCGGTATATATGTATATATATGTATACTGTTGCTGCACGATCGTAATACTACGTTGTCTCGAAGATGAACTGCATGCATGCACTACTATACTGACAAAAAGGCCACGGGCATACATATGAGGCCATAATTGAGGCAGGCTGCAGGCACATACAGACACACCCTACTACTAGGGTGATCCTCCATGTCAAAAGGTTTGCTGGTCGTCTCCATGAAGTAGGGGCGCTTTCATGAGCTCATCATATTTATTGGGAACTGATTCTTAGGAGAGCAGTAAGGGAGATGTGCATGTGGGTAAAAGAGGCTTCCCCCTTTTCATGACCTAATAAAGCTAATGACTAAAGCACCCAATGCAACAAAGCTCAAAGATTTGATTGTTGACAGTGTGCAAGTTGACATCAGGCAAAAAGTTAGTTCTTCATCCATGTCTAATTCTAATATAACCCTACTCTTTTAGCTCACTGTTTTCATGCACACATGTGGTATACGTAGTACTTATCAAAAGATTAAGCATATGCATGCATATATATGCACCTTGAGGAGCTATTCCAGAGGGCACCATGAGCGCCGATGCTGCTCCCATGATCGTTACAGGCAGCTAACCTTCCATGGCGAGCTGCCGCCGACTCCGACGACCGGCCAGTCCCGTGCAGATCGAGCGAGGAGTTGTCGTCGCAGATCTCGCCGGCCGACCCGTTCTCGAACCCATCAGCTTGATCTGCAGGACCCACGTACGCGTGCGTGAAAAAGAAACAATTGTTAGGCAACAAGCATAAGATCGATTAGCATATGTACTCATTGGCATATCCTCCATCCATAGGGCGAAGGATCAGAAACACAAGTGTTGGAGAAGATGAGTAGCTAGCTGATCGATGATGAAAAGAGGGAATAAAACGGAAGGCGCTGAAGCAGCAGCAGCAGCCGCAGGCAGGGGCTCTCATCTATCGCTCATGTCATGTTAGCATTGATTCTAAAGCGCGCGAGCAAATAAAGCACAAATCTTGTACTATTCACCTGACGAAGCTGCCGGCCTTTCGGTGTTCTTCACGGTCCTGTACATCTGCAGCAGGCAGGCAAAAGATCAGTTTAGAACTACTACTGCAAGATTTGAAGCAAACTTGCAGTACAAATAGGGGAATCTTTGGCAAATCATAAGATTTGCATTTTTCAGGGAGGCAACATCGTGTGCATGGGCTGCTGCTGCAAGATTTGATTTGACACCTTGAGGCAGAAATCAACGCGCAAGGGGAAAGTAGTAGTACGGAGTAGCTACCAGGCCGGAACCCATTCAAATTATTGACTGGCATGCAACGGCATGGTAGTAGTAGCTACTGTCTGTGTGTGATTCATGTGTGTGCATGACATTAGTACACTAGAGAGTGTGTAGTAGTACTACATACTCCCTCCGTCCCTATTTAAGTGTCGCCGTAGGATGCGTGCCATAAGTTTTGACTCAATTTCTAGAAAATACATGCAACATATGTATCTTTAAATAAATTTATTAAAAAAACTAGATTCAAAGATCTTTCCGATGATACTAATTGATGATATTTACTATTTATAAAAATTACCGGTAATTGTTTCTCGAGAAACGAAGCAACACTTATTTAGGACGGAGGAAGTACGTTGCATCCCCTCTTTTGGCGCGATTACATTACCCTACCTGCGTCCCACTCCCAAGAAATAAAAAAAATAGTATTAGTAACCTTCTTCTAAAATAGTATAGTTTAAGATAATGTGATCCAAGTGAAACTTTTTTATATAAACTTTGACAAAGTTCATAGAAAATATTATTATCATTATGACTCTAATTAATTAATAAATATTATTCATGAAGAATCTAATCTAACTGTAATTGTTTAGGAGTGAGGACGGGAGAGTACCAGCCTAGTATAGGCCTAGGCACCTAGTATAGGTACATGCGCGACATCCGTACCGACGAAAAGACTGAAGCTTCATCTAGCTATACGCAGACGTACCGACAATTTAGGCTTTACATAAATGGCCTGTCTTCGGCTCAGCAGTCATATAGTATTCCATAATAATCCTATCATCATTCGGGTGGCCAGTCTCGATCGATCTCAGCACCTTTTTAAGCACTGCACTCTCCCGTGTGAGGCCGTGACCACCGTACTCCATGGCCATTGTTGGCTCCCGGACGGCCTGGTCCTCGACCACAAGTGCTGCTCGTTACGTGCATCGTTTGCACAGTTGCCCGTATACATCGCCGTCTCTCGCGCGTGTTGACGCATTAGAGATCACAGTACGCATCGCATGCAATGCAACGACTAATTGGAAAAAGGCGATGGCGCTCTTGTCGGAAAACAGCACCGATCCATATGAAATAAAGGAAACGTACGGCACGACACGATCGCTAAAAGTCGCAAGACACCGTCGGCTCGATAAACCTTCGCCTTCCTCACTCCGAGTGCGAGGCCTTATTAATTTGGCCTAATTAATCGCCTGGATAGCATGCGGTGCCCATCATTTTTCGTTTGTGGTCGGACGAAGCTAAAGCATGTCATTCCCGGCCGCCGGCGATGGTTTCATGATTACGCTATACCGTCCCATCACCACGTAGATAGAGTAATCATAAGCTATTTAGAACGTACTAACACGCACCACGTGCATGCAGATCATACCCACGTGACGCCGTGGCGGTGGCACCATCCGATCCACGCGTACGTACGTTAACGTCGATGCGTCGCGCCCAGATTATAATTACGTACAACATGCGGTGCGATATCACGTACGGACGCTGCATGAGCATGTTGTGCCTTCATTCAATTGGACTGCTTCTTCAGTTTCTCCCATCTCCACGACCACGATCGCGACCAAAAAACGGAGCGCGAAAAACGCGCCAAAGCGGCTTCTGAAACTCATCAAGGCCCACGTTCCTTTAATAGCCCACAAACGGCCTAGCCCAAAAGTGAGCCCTTTTACTTTGACCAGCCCATATAATCCAACCACAACTGCCCGCCGGCCGACACCGCACGCTCGAGACGAGCCGTGGCCCAATAGTCCACTGACCAAGTGACCAGTGCCTGCCAGTCCACCACCCTACTCCGATCTCGAGAACGCCACGCAAGCGCCACGCCACACCACACCGTCCTCTCCCCGGCGTCGTGCCTCGTCCCAACTCCCAACTGCCGTGGGGCAATCCGGTGTGCGCGCGCGTGCGGAAGTGAACGCAGTAGGTGGGAGATCGAGGTCGCGCGCTTGCCCCACACGCCACTAAACGCCGCGCCGACGGGCTCATCAGGCGCCTTGGACGGGCTCGCCTCGGCCGCTCCGCGCTTGTGCGGTGGGTGGACTGCGGGTGCGGGTGCTGAACTGCTGCTGGTGCTGCTGCTGCTGCGGGAAGCCTCGCCAAACCTAGCGGGTGCCGACGAGGAGTCGACGGGAAGACAAGGGTAAGGCTCGCGTTGCCCTGAATCGCTGTGATTTTCGGTTCATTTGTGCTTTGCTTCGGTGGTGATTTGCCGCCTGCGCGTCGGAATTCTGTGTCGGTTTGTCAGAGGAGAGCCTGGATTGAACGGTTTGTGCGCCTATTGTTGCGTTTACTAGGTTGTTTGTGATATGGCTGCGACTTTCCCCTTCTGTGTTTTTGCCCTAGTTTTGTTCAGGACCTATTCAATTTTAGTTTCCGTTACATAAGCTGTAACCCTTGTCCACTCTGTTTTATCCATTAAGTCTTCTGTGTATGTGCTACATATCGGATCAGCTGTTTGCCACCAACGTTTGCTGGAAACTTGTGATTAGAGGTTCAATTATCTAGGACGCTTAGTTTAGTTGGCTGTCTCATTGAGGATACGAAGCCTGCTAGATGAATGCTTAATGGCTTTGTGAAGAAAGATATGAGGGAACAACCGGTATTGTAGCAGGTGTAATCGGTTTATTGAAACCTTAATGCACTTGATAATTGTAACTCCTCCGGATCCATAATATTTGATACTCAGCCTGAAAGAAAAGAAGAGAATGTATATGCTGTTAAGGAGAGATGAAAATCTGCAGCAGGTCACGTTGTGCTTTTATACTATTTCCAATAATGAACTGTGTATATAGGTGTCATAGTACTCGTGATTCTGTTACTGTATGCCTAATTTTGTGAAGATTGTAATGGCTAATAGAAATATGGGCGTTTCAGTAGGCCAACTGATGCGTGTATGGTATATGTTTCATTGCTATTGCTATTGATTTCGTGTAACTATTTTCTACTTCTACTGGAAACCAGCATATATTTGTTTAAAATTTATTTCTGATGGTGACTTTACACCAAATTATTCTTTAGGACAATAGCTGTAGACAGGGTTCAATAAGGTCTACCAAAAGGTTCTTTCCAATGTGATACACAAGCAGAAACTACTTCGTGGTTGTAAATTAATGATGTTACATATTCTACCGACTAAAGCCGGAAACTACTGTGCCTGTCCAGTTTCACATGTATATCACAGGAAATACTAATCTTTTTAACTTTTTTTTTTCCTGTTTGATGACTTCCAGAACCATGAGTGAAACAGGATACACTGTACAAGTCACTAATCTCTCGAGCAGAGTATCTGAAAGTGATCTTCATGAGTTCTTTTCATTCTCTGGTCCTATTGAGCACATAGAACTTATCAGGTGCTGTTTCTTTACTCTTTTTTTCAGAGAAAGTGAAGTTTATGTATCTCCCTCACTTTTCATTTCATAGTAGATAAATGACATCTTAACTTTCTTATCAAAAAAGGATAATTGTTCGCTGCTGCATATTCTGTCCACTTAAACATCCTAAAGCATTTGGTTGACAAAAACTATGCTGGTTATTTTGCTATCCATGCACTGAACTACTATTGACATTCACCATGCTTATTATACATTTACCTCATAGAATGATCTTATCTTTGGAGTACCCTAGCTCACAATTCAAAATTTTGTTTTTATGACACGCCCTTGTCATCAATTTCATGGTGAATTTAAACACTGCAGATCAGAAGAATATGGTGCCACTGCTTATGTGACATTCAAGGAACGCTTTGCCTTGGAAACTGCAGTATTACTCAGTGTAAGTTGTTTTTTACAACAGTGTTTTCCACAGAAATTGACTGTACCACTCTTGATGTGCCTGATACCCATGGTGGCTCCATGTTCTCTCAGTTAACTTACTGATAAAATGATTTTCCTATAAAGCAAGAGTTCTTGAGCCGCTATTTAAGTCTAAAATGATTTTCCTATAAAGCAAGAAAGTTCTTGAGCCTCTATTTAGGTCTTTAGTGTGTACACCATTCAATGGAAAATTTCTTTTAGATTAAGTTTCCCCTTGTAGGCTTGTGTACCTCAGAGGGCCCTAAAGCTTAATGTACACATGCAATTTTACATGTGATGTCATATTCACCTCTATCCAAACTGTCTCAATTCTTAAATGGATGTTGATACCCCCTGTCCCAAAAAACAAAGGTGCAGTGTCAGCCTTCTACACATTTCAATTTTGTGTACATCTCCAATCTTCTCATTTTGACATAATTCAGTTTGTGCTTTGCTTTGGAGTGACCTGGAAGCTGGCCGTATGCCCATATACTTCTTACCAAACAACTTTTGTCAACAAGTCTCCTGGGTAGCAATTACCTTTTTTTTTGTGCGCCTGACAACACACATCTTTGACAGGGGGCTACTATTGTGGATCAGCCGGTATGCATAACTTATTGGGGACAGCCTGAGGAGACTTTTAATTTCTGGGACAGGCCAACTTGGGAGGTCGAAGAGGAAACTGTATACAGGGTATGCATCTTGCCATTCTACTAATTTTCTGCGTAGTTAATAGTAGTCAACTAGGACAAAGGAAATTTAGTGGATTGGCATCGAAGCAAATTATCTCTAGTCACACACATGATTTGCATCACACCGATCATGATTTACATGACGGATGAGTTAAAATGTGGTTTTCACACATTAGAGATGCACAGTGATAACAACTGAAAGGGGGGGGGGGGGGGGGGGTT
>JAKNSH010474998.1:0-13034 GCA_027790015.1 Cymbopogon flexuosus
CGGGGGGGGGGGTGGGGGGGGGGGGGGTGGCGTGTGTGTGTGAAATTCTTTTGTCAAGCACTTAGGTTTAAGGATCATACTTGCATACTTGCAGGGGCAAATTTAACTTTACCCTGACTCTATTGACACCCAGTTGAGAGCTATAAGATCTTATTGTACCTATTAGACAGTAGCCGTGATGCAGTCTTCAACTATTCTATTCTGTAGTACTTTTATCAACTGTATTAAATTAAATTTCTTGATTTGGAAGGATGTCATGATGATCTGAAATATGTGTGCTTGCAGTGCTATAATATGCAAATAGAAAAGAAAAAAAAAATCCAACCATTACTATCAAGCCAGTCTGCTTGGATGATCAAACATATCACACTTTTCTAGTAGTTTATCATTTACTTATATGTACTTTTATATCTAACATTTTCTACACAAGTTTGAAATCTCATTTAAACTTCACATTGTGATCTAGCGTATCCTTGCTTTCTGTGCCATGCCTTTTCTTATATTTTTTTCTCCCTTCATGCAGCTTCATTTTTATCAGCATCTATCTGTTGACTACAGCCCATGCAGGATTCTCCCCAAAACCAGAAGGAAGCGCCATCTCACACTCACAGAAGGTATACAATATTATAAAACTTTAGATCATAAGTTGGAGTATATATGAACATACATGAAACTCATCCGATGGTTATCACACAAAGTTTCATGTATATATGTATATGATCTGAGTTATTCTCCCTTTTAGAAAATCAACGATCTTATTATGCCGTGCTATGAGCAGAACTGTTTGTCTCATGAGAAACAACAGCTATGCCTCACGCGGTACATATATTTTTAATTTCTTGTGCACGGACACTTGGTTGGATAGCCATGCGTGCCCCTGCAAGTACGATCCTTAAACCTAATAAATGCTCACACACAAAAAAATCAGTTTCTCTGGAATTTGGAAAGTTTTGCATGTTCTGGAGTGGGCCACAGAGTTGCATATCTTGACTCATTGTTCTTACAACCAAAGTCATTATTTTATTAAACATTAAAGGGCACAGGACTTGTTCACCCTTCACCGTATCAGATCTCGATATCAAAATCTATGATCCCTTAGAATAAGAAAGAACAAATGAAACAGCAGAAGAACTAGCTAGAGGAGTAAATTAAAGGAGAAAAATCCTTGTCATGATTACACTTTGAGTAGACTTTGAATGAGATCCAGAGCCAGGCAGGCACTCTAGAAAAACAAAAGACTACTAATGACCAGCTCCTCGCCGGCTGGGCCCGGCCGTCGCGACGACGAACACCGGCAAGTTCGCCGTGGAGAACCCGCCGCCGCCGCCGTGCAAAGGCCTTGCGCCCTCCGCCGTGCTTAGAGCGTAGCCGCAGAGGAGCAGGAACACCACCACAACCGCCACACGAACAACCAGCAGCCGAGTAGACCGGAACAAGGCCATCGTCCGGCTAAGACAGCTACTCCGACGAGACGACGACGACGACGAGACCTTTGCACCTTTGCGTCACCGGGTGGTCGAGAGGAGTTGTTGAGGAGATAGCTAGGTGCAAATAAATGGCGAGTTTGAGCTTTGCGAAATGAGGTGTGAGTTCTTCACTTGGAGTTGGAGGAGGAGCGAGGAGGATGCTTAAATGGTGAGGCATGCATGAGACGTGTCCGGCAAGGACTTTGAATGTGCGCGCTCGCTTGATCGCGTATGGAGATTTTGGGGGAGTTGACGAATGGAAAGCGAGTAGGTTAGATCTCGTTAGGCTGCAACCACTCGCTACTTTTGGACCGTGAACCAAATCTATAGCTTCCCTTTTCTCCTTCCAATTCGTTCGGTTTGGGTTGCAGCATTGCGTCTACACGCACACGTCGAGTCTAGAGCCTTGACCCGTGTGGATGTGCTTGTTTGTTTGTGCTGTGCGTACACGTTACTTTCTTTGCAAAGAGCAACTGGTTCATATATGATGATTATATTATATCGATTTATTAGTACACTAAAGTCGGATTGTGGTTTTGGATTAAGGACATGGCGTACCAGATGTTTGAAATTTGAGAGGATGTTGCGGTTGTGTGCTCTGCATTGGAAAAAGGAGAACACGCCGACGCCGTTGCGTCTCTGCTAAACTAATAATTAAATGGCTTTGTTGAGGACGGCAGTCACGCAGCTTACGTGTGCATGATCTATATATCTAGCAAAGTACGTACTCCGTAATAAACTTCTCACGATATATATGAAAAAACGCACAAGACAAATTGTTATGGAGTGGTCGTTACTCAATGGATCTTCCATTTATGCATGTGAAGTCCGATCCCTTTGCCGGATATCAAAGCTAAGCTATAGCATGCACGCACCGTGGTTGGTCGGTAAGACGGTAATGCTGCTAGATTTGTGCGGTGCGCGCGCGCTTTAACCTTTTGAACACTTTTGCGTCATCTGAATTGAATGAGACTATATAATAAGTCCCGTTCTTGGTTCAGACCGTACGTTCAATGTAGATAGCTAGAATATACGTATCGTTTTTATTACCCCTTTTTCCCATATGAGAAATTTACTCGGAACGTTCGTTCAGTAAATCATCGAGTTGTTGGTCAGTCAGTGTCGTCGTCAGTCATACTCGTTCGTACCATCAACATCTTCGCTGTTGAAGTTATCATCAGATATGTTTGAAATCCTATACACCTCCGATCGATTATCCATAT
Source organism: Cymbopogon flexuosus (assembly GCA_027790015.1). NCBI lineage: Eukaryota > Viridiplantae > Streptophyta > Magnoliopsida > Poales > Poaceae > Cymbopogon > Cymbopogon flexuosus. The sequence goes on from JAKNSH010474998.1 coordinate 2,690, forward strand.
TCTTTACGTTGGGTGAGGAGAGTTCTTTTAATCTGGGGCGGCTCCTCGCATGCATGGTTAGTTAATTAGGCCAGTTTTAATGGGCATTTCATGGATGTGTCATGCATATTTAATAGGGTGACACATTATCAAAAGGAGAATTTTTGCATGAAATGGTGAGGAGAGAGAAGGAAAGAATTTCACCATGGTGAAACGACTCGGCACTGTTTCCAAGCGCTCGGAAACGGCCATTGAGGGGAAATCGTTTCATCACCCGGATCCCGTGCGCACACCTCCACCCCCAATCCGTCAGTCCATGGCGACGCCGTGCCACCACCTCCCGCTCCTCATCCTCCTCGTGGCCACCACCCTCACCCTTGACCGCGTTCCTGGAGCTGAGCGGCGGCAGCGAGCGCGGCCCGCTGCTGGGCGGGTGGTGCTGATCCATCCCGGAGCTGTGGGCGGGTGGATATGCTGGGGCCGTCAAGGTTGGCCGCCGGCGGGCTGCGGTTCCGCCGTGTGGTGCGCGGTGAGGAGCGGGTCATCAGTCATGTGTCCTATGCCGGAGCAGGTCGCAGATCCCTTGCCGGAAACTTCTGCTCGCGCAGTCCGGCATCTCCGTGTGGGCAGGCAAAGCAGCATCATTACCTTCTACTGCCGTGTTCGTCGCAAGGCCATCGCAAGGAGCCGAATTGAAAAGAAGATCAAATTTTCCATCCTCATATGGAAACTGTCCTCAAAAGTGAAAATCCATGGCAAGTCTCGTGTTTCGGTTCCAAATCCTAGTGTTGTGTACTCCTGTCGGTGCTTCTGAATCTTCATTACTATTGGAAATTTTCGTCAGTATACAGGATCCTAGTGCAGTACTCTTGTTGGCGCTTCTGAATTCTATATAGCTTTTGTTGTACTCACTTCTGAATGTTCTACCATCAAGTTGCATCTGTGTTATTCTAGTAGCAGCTCCTGAAATTTTTTTTATTCCTCTTTTTATTAAAATTGCAATTTTAGCTGCATCTAGTGAGAGTTCATCAACCTGAATAACTTTTCGCAGGAATGCCGATTAGTTTGTAATATATGAAACTGCTACCTGATGCTTGAGTGAATGCAGTTGAGATCGGTGTATTTTAGCTTGTGTGGAAATGACTACACGAGCAACCGGTACATATGAATGATATGATCCCCTCACTATACAGCCGTTAAATACTTTACTTAGTTTTGGAATTGGTGAAATGAAACGCTCCACTGTGAAGGACAGTTTTATTCATTGTTTCATCCCACTCTAGCTAATGTGGCGTTTTGGAAACTTTGTAGTGAAACTAACCGCTGAAACTGGCCTTAAGATCGCAGCGACAGTGACCAACAAATTAAGCCCATGCGCCTCTGTCCTTGAGACCAGGAGCAGCAGTACGTACGGTCAGCACCGCCGGCGCGCGGCATGCAGCGAAAGAATATAATCTGCGGCCCGCCACGGATTCCTGCGGATCGCATGCCACCGACCTATCGACGCGCGCGAGCCCACGTCGATCGCCGGCCTCTGGATCGGTCGCCCACCTCTCTCCGCCGAAAGAGATCGAGGCCGCCGGCCGATCGATTGCACGCAGTTGCAGAGCCGATGGGTGGCTGCCTTTTCGCGTGCAACGCAGTAGGGCGGAACGCCGCCGGAACCCACGCGGGAAACCATCGAGGACGTACACGGCATGCAGGACGTTCGGCGGACGTGGCCCCGCCGGCCGTTCATTCCACTGTAGTATAGTATGAACGCTGCTGCTGCTGCTGCTGCTGGAGCATTTGCTGCAGGTTGGCGAGGCACATCGTTGATCTTAATTTCCTAGAGAAATAGAGCGGTTTGAATTTTGAACACAGCAAGCAATGATCGGTGCCTAGCTAGTAGGGAGCCTTTTGGCGGCGATGAACATCATCATTTTTTTTTTGACAATAAAAGACTGTGGGGAGGTCCCCACAGTGCCTGCCATTTTCATTAAATTAAACAAAGGGAAACAAAGGTTCACTTACAAAGTTTAACTAAAAGCATCTAGCCAAACACAGAAAGTCAACCTAATGGTCTCTTTCAATCTACAAGATTAGAGCAAACACTGACTTTTAAAATTACACTGCCACCTTTCTAAACTAGGAATGTTTCTTTGGAAGACTCTATCATTTCTGACTTTCCACAGCTCCCAAGCCGCGATCACTGTGACTTCTGTGAAACAGGGAATGTTGTGTGTCAACCTTGCATGCAAGAGCCTATCATTGAGATTGAGGTTATGGTTCCAGGTTATACCCAATTTACTCCAGCAGCTTTGAGCGAAGGGGCATTCAAAGAACAGGTGCTCGATCGTCTCCTCTGAACCTGTGTTGCACATTATACATGATGTGCCACCCTGGACCTGCATATTCCTGCGCTGCAACATTGCTTTAGTGTTCAATCTGTCAACTAGGATGAGCCACATGAATATTTTCGCTCTAGGAGTGCATCTCGACTTCCAGATCACTTTGCAAATTGCATGAGCCTCAATATTGCTGAAAACATGATTGTAGTATCTCCTTGCAGCATATGCTGTCCCCCATATAGGTGTCCACTTATCTCTTTGATCTTCTTCATAGTTCAGAGCTTGTAGTTGCAGTTGAAGAGCCTCCAATTCTTCCATTGCCTCCTCAGAAAGAGGTAACATGAATAGGGTGTCCAGATCTTCAGCTTGCATCACTTCTTGTACTGAGATGCTATCTTTCTTAACAAAAGAAGCTAACCTAGGGTAAGTGTGTGATAGGACAGTTTCATTCCACAAATCATCCCAGAAACATACCGAGGAGCCATTGCCAATCTGACAACTTGTTATTTGCCTGAACAAGATGTTTAATCTCATAATGTCCTTCCACCAGAAAGACCCAACTTCTCTAGATACATGTGGTACCTTGCTGATGTAGTACTTGAACCATATTAACTGGACCCAAGGTATATCCTCCTTTGTTATAAAATTTATACAAATGCTTCATTAATAGAGTGTCATTCTGTAAACTCAGGTTTAGTACTCCCAAACCACCTTTGTTCTTGGGTTGCATTACCACTGGTCAGGCCACCAAGTTTCCACCTTTCTTTTTTTTCTGAATTCCCTCTCCATAAACATTGTTTTCTTGCTCTATCTATGTTCTCAATCACACCTTTAGGCAGCTTGACTGTGCACATTGCATAAGTCACAATAGGGGTGATGGCTGAATTTACCATTTCTAATCTCCCACTGTATGAGAGCCAAACTGAACATGATGATAGTCTTCTTTCAACCCTGGTCATCATGGGTGAGAAATCATCTATTCTTGGCTTAGTAGTTCCCATAGGTAGGCCCAAGTAGGTGAAAGGCATGGCACCAATTTCACAACCAAAAGTGTTTGCCAATATGATCATCTTTTCTAGGGAGACATTGATTGGATACATGCTGGACTTATTGTAATTCACACAAAGACCAGTTGATTCTGCAAAACTGTTGAGCAAAGCTTTCAAGAAAATCAGTTGCCTGGCATCAGCTTGGAGCAAAATTAAGGTATCATCAGCATACTGAACTATTGGGAAGTCATCTGTTGGAGCAAAGCTTTCAAGAAAATCAGTTGCCTGACATCAGCTTGGAGCAAAATTAAGGTATCATCAGCATACTGAACTATTGGGAAGTCATCTGTTGGTTGTGGGATAGGTTTGATGATGAACATCATCATTAGTACTACTGAAAGTTTTGTGGTTAATTAAATGTATGTATGGTCTTTGGAAACCTGTAACGTGTTCAGGGCTTCACGCTGAAATTTGATTTGCGGCAGACACATGAACATGACAACCTCTCATCCTTAATAATAAACCAAAAAAGGTTGCGATCGATTAACGTTCATATACAACCATACTTTTACTACCTAGCTAGTGATCGAGAAGCCGGGGGTGGTGCTTATGAAGACTTTTTCCCTCCTGTGCTTTATCATTTCACTTTTCCAGTACGTACGTACTCTTCCTATAGCTCCTTTCTCTGCTATCTGGATGAGGCCCACAGTCGGTTCAGTATACAGTATGTTGTGTTCAACCTTCAGCGTCGAATCGAATCTCTATCGTCGTCCCCTTCAGATCAAAAGAGAGAAATAGCGTCGCTAATGCACTGGTGCACGCGCGGGACTCCCTTTCTACTTCTAATGACCTTTATCCCTTGTATACGCAAATAATAATAAAATCTTACCCTTTGGAGCAATTCACTTTTGATATAGGAGTATGTTCCTTTCTTGAGGCAAAGAGAGAGATGGATCTTTTTGTTTAATTAAGTTTCATGGCAAATTACAATTGGCAATCGTACGTCAGCAGAGCAGAGCATGCGCAGGTAGAGGCTTAGGCAGGCACTCAGGCCGCCCACGACATGCTCGCTGCTGCATACGGAGTAGTTGTAGTAGATCGATAGACTCGGCAACAGGCAGTGAACATGGGCATCATCGATCGTACTGTATGTCACTAGAGTACTGTGTATGATGATAGTTACTACCATAAAGCAGCTACTAGCAAATAAGCACAAAAATATGACATAAAATCCAAATAATTTCAAGCTAAGCACCATAATATAGACTATGACTTTACACAGTCATGCATTGACCTTATATTTAATTCCAATAGCTTCTCTCTCTTTTTTTGAGGGATTCACAATTTCTGAAAAAAATGATTTTTTTTTTAAATATTTCTATAACCCTTCCTTCCCGGGCTTCAATTCCTTGTGGCCCATCCTTTTGTTCTCCTTTCTCTACCTTTCGTTCGGCCCAAACGGCACCTAGCCTGCAATCGGCCCGCAGCCCACCTGCACGTACGTCCGCAAACACGACCACTTTCGTGTGTGTTTTTTTTGAAACGAATATATCAATTATTAGGACCATGGTTTTAAATAGCGAGCTAAGGAAATAGTGTTTAGCGTTTTATCAATCGTGATTAGCGGAGCTATATCAGACTATAGCGGCAAAATTGTGCATGAAGGCAAATAGCGGCACTCTGCCGCAAGAAGCTATTTCGGGCTATAGCGGCGAATATAGCGAGCTATTTGTTTCCATGATTAGGACTCATCACTGATGGATGGTTCAGTCTGCTTCCAATTTCGTAACGGATGGTGATGTTTTATAAATGAATAAATGATGGGTTTGTTTCGTGTGTGTCTGTGGTTTGTGCTACAGTACTACGTACGGGGTTGTTTCGGAAGGATCGCAGGTTGTTAGTAGAGCACCACTTTTGTTAGTTGGAGCTATTAATTTGGTTTTAGCTAAAAATGGGTCTGATGGATAGTGAGGGGGTACGGTCTGGAAGTTTTAGCTAAAAATTTCATGAAAATAAATTATTGGACAAAATTTCCAACCTAAAAAAATGATGGACTAACTATTTACAATTTAAAATCATCGGGATGAATAGATACCAAAATTTTTTCATCCGAAGAGCAACTCCAACAGCTACGCTAAATTTAATAGTCAGATTTAATTGTTTAGCCATTTGGTAAAATAGAAAAGTTCTAAAAAAAAAAGAAGAGGTCGATATTTGTTGGTTCTGTCAATGATGGTTTTTTGCGTGAACCGGCAGTGATATTGAGTCATCAGTGCCGGTTTAGGCTTAAATACAGTGATACTTTTGAACCCAAAGCGATAGGCTACACTGCACACAAAGAGCTAGAGCTTCATAACTTTTTAATATGTTGTCCGATCAAGACCAACCTCATAGTTTTTGATATATAATGAATGTAATATAATAACATGCATCCGTATGGAGATCTCTGTGTATACGTAATCATTTCTATATTCGTTGTAATAAACAAATTGACCACGAGAGAATCGAATGTGTAATATACTATAAAATTGCATGGCGCTTTATCTTTTCGGAATCAAAAGGAGCCAATATGCTAAAGGCATATATCCGTTCCAAGGTTCAAAAGGCCTCGATCAGTCGACATCCCATCTAGCTAGGTCCTAATAATACCTAAAAACTATGGCGATCAGTTGGACGGTCCTATATAAACAGACGATCGATCAAGTACTAAAAAACAATTTAGTGGAGCTATCACCACCACGACTTATGGTTACCATCGCCTAAATTATCTTCCAAAACAGCTGCTAGCGTACCTGCAGTATTCAAAAGTACCCCATGCATGTTCCGTTGCCACATGGCATATATATTATACCCCACATGGCAACCGAACTGACAGCAATTCCAGGACAAATAAACTAGTCTAAGTACACGGCAGGCACATACGACAAATGAATTGCTACAAATTAAACAAACACTGTGTCCAATGTTCCGCTGCCAAAGTCGCCGTGAACGAAAACGATACATATGTAGAAATTACACGCAAGACGTACGGGATGAGCACGAAGCAGCATTGCCTTCTCCTCCTGCTTCCAAATGCTAGCTAGAAAACACTTCTAGATAGCCCTAGGGCTAGCTCCGGATGTGATGATGCTCTACTTCTAGCGTCGCCGTCTGTAGGCTGTAGCTGTATAAATAGCATTTTTTTTTTTGCGGCATATATATTCTCCGTATATATACTGCAGGCTCCCTCGATTCGATCGACCAGAAGTCTCGCCATTGACCGAGACCGAGAAGCGAATAGGAAAAAGCAAGCTAGGTGATCGATAGCAAGATTGCTTGAGAATGAATACTCTGCTAGGGTATCGATCGAGCTGCTCTGCACGTACGTGGAGTCGTGCTCCATCTTGTTGTTCGCCGCAGATGGGAGAGAGATCGAGCAAGATGAGCCGCGCACGGAACGGAACAACGATCGAAAAGGCAGGTAGTAGCGCCGTAGCGGTAGCTAGCGGCCAAACCTTGCTGCGTCATTGCTGGGCTCACCACGAGGTGGACACTCATGGAGCTTGTTGAGATGGGATGGCGACTAGCGAGGCAAGCTACGTCGATCGGTGCGCGGGGACACGGCGGACCACGTAGCACACTACAGCCGCAAGAAATAAGAGGCGGCGCCAGCAGGTGCTCGATCGTGCCTGCCGTTAATTAATTAGTAGGCAAGCTGTTACAAGGTGAATGAATGAATACAAGACATCCAGCGCCGCGCCGTGCCCAGTCGAAGTGAAGTGACGTGCTTCTTGTCCTGATGCTGGATCGATCTCATGCATCATCATCGAAGCTTTTTGTCCTACTCCTATAGGAGTGTGTACTATGTAAACCAAAAGGGCAAAAGTATATTCCTTAATTATGATACCTATTTGGTGTGGGTCATTTGCTTTGTGTACCTTGGGATTGGATGATGACTAATAAATCTATACCTAATTATAAAGAGAGAAAATTTCCGTTTGTCCAATCTTTCATCCAACCAAGAGATTGATTCGGTTACGGTTTGGTGACTTTTTGGTTTGCCCTCTCTCCCACTTATATTAAATAATAAAATCACTTTAAGTCCGACTTAAGTTTGTACGACACCCAACATTATAAATAGTCGGAATAAGAAAAAGGAAGGAAGGAAAATCCGTAACAACCACAATCCGAATTGTGAACAAACTACAGATCGATAAGAGGACGTGATGTTCTTTTTATTGGGCCTCATTAAAATATAAAACCAAGCATAATGACCACAAAGGATTTGACTTCAGATGATTTTTTTTTTAAATAAAACTTCCGATGAATTTGTGCCCAGCATCTTCAAGAGTATTGTTGAGTTTTCTAAAATTCTTTGAGTTTTCCAAATCCTAAAAATCAATTGGAAGCAGTAAAGAAGGGCCTCTTCCACAGTTATAAAAAAGCAAGCAAAGATAATATTAAACAATATATGGCAAGCTTTAGTCAGAAAAAACAATACAACTAAGACATTTAATCAAGAGAACATTACTCCATTAGAGCCTCTTTTTTCGTATTTCATTAAGCACAGAAGAATGGTGAGTAGACCTACACATACAGAATACAAATGGATTCGCAGAACAAAGTCCACAGCACAAAACGAAAAGCAAGAAAAATGAGGGGTGGGGGTCCCTCCACCAGACACCCCTAGATAACGGCTCCTAATACAAACTAACTCAACACAAAAGGTAGCTAGCGGTGAAGAAGAGCCGTAGATGATAGCAGCGACAGAACATCCACTATGAGCTCCAGGCGGCAAAGCCTCCGCCCAAGCACACAAAGACCATCTTGAAGAGCATCAACATGGCAAAGCATCCGTAGATGGGGCCGACCCACACGTAACCGCAAACTCTTGCGAGTCACTAAGGACCACGAACGAGGAGGACCACAACACAAGGCACACAGCGACGACAACATATTCTCCATGGCCCTAGCGGCAAAGCATCCACCCAAACTAGAGTACCATCAACGCGGTTAGCGTCTGCAGATGAGGACCAACCTGCACACAACAAAAAAATCTCGGAGTCGCGCTCTAATCAGTTGTGATGTTTATATACGTATCCGTAATGGACTTGTGTTCTAACAAAGAAAGCTAGAGTTAGTGTTTGTAAAGAATTTGGACAGCGATAAGCTATGAACGATGCTGGATAAATATTCAATTGTAACGTAAGTATTTAATTTGGACTTACAACCTTTCCTATCCAAGACATATCCGAACAGGTGGAAAAAGATGGCATAAAATTATAAAAGTTTAATTAGATAATGTGACATCTACCCGTCGCAACGCACGGGCATGTTTGCTAGTAAATAAATAAAGGGTATAAATCATAATATAACTCTTGTTGATTCTAGAAGCCGCACTATTTCGGGCATCAGTACGTAGGATGTTTGGTTCGAGCATGAGATAGTTCATTATCTTCTTACACTTTTTTTTTTTGCTTGGTTAATTTGTAGAACGTAATGAATTGACTTATAGTCGTCTTACTCGTCCTTGCAAACCTAATAATAATAATCTACCTACGGGCTAGTTTGGAAACTCAAATCCCCTTACAATTCATGAATTTTTCTAGAGTGGGAAATCTACGGGGGTATAATTAATTTGAATAACCTATTTTAGTTATTTATATGGAGGATTTTTCATCCCAAGATGTGCCTTCCCCTACTTCCAAATTATGCCTACTAGTGTGAGTGTGAGAGTGAGAGTTATTTCACTAAATTATTTGAGGAATAGACATACACAACCTAATACTATCTCATTTAGAGTGAAATGATTCCTTATACCAAACACTTTTAAATTATTCGGCTCTTCCTCAACGCCGGCGTCCTCTCTGGTGACCATTTGCTTTGATTAATTGTCGACGTGGACTACTACTGGATTCTCCTCTTTTTTTTTTTTTTTTTTTTTTTTTTTTGGCGTTTGCCTCGTTGAATGGTTTGCTGGCTTCTTTTTTTTTTGTTGGGTCTGGTCATTCTCAGCCATTCACCGTTAGCTACGTGGTACAGTCCCATAGTTCCTCTCCAGATTCAGCAATAATCATCACCACATTTTTTGTGATTTCCTTTTTTTTTTGACAACTGCAAATTATATTATATTAAGCAGCCAAGTTACACAAAGGACCTCGAAAGATGACCGAATTACAACAGGGTCCATGGACCGGATAAGAGTGGCTACAGGAACAGCGGCGACGACGGTGACGAGCTCGCCGGCGGTGGGTCGTAGGGGCGCTTATGGCGCATACACCCGAGTGGAAGACCGCGCGAGGCGTCGGTTGTTGTTGGGGCGACAAAGCCATTGGAGCAGAGCGTTCCAGGCAACCGAAGTGTCGAGGTATTGCCGTCGCCGGAGGTAGATGATGAGGCTCGATGTCGATCCGGTGGAGGCGAGATCGTCGGGACGGCGCCGGTTGAAGAGCTACTCTGTTGGATGCCCGTGGTGCAAGATGTGATTTCCTTAATATGTCAACATCCTTCCACCCAACATCTCACAGATACATGCCCAAACGTGAACAAATGGCACTAGCCAATCGAGTCATGCACATCATCATCTAGAAGGGTGTCCATATTTGAGCCACGATGATTGTGTTTGCCCAACATCAAAATGGATAAATCATCGTATTTGAATCATGCACATCATCAACAGCCGCAAGAAGTGGCGAGTAGTTTTTTCCTGTTTACACGTCTTCGCAGTCAGTATTCCTTTTGTGACTGTTTTTTCTTCAGGTGTTTTTGTAACATCCCGCCTCCTCGAGGCCGGGCCCGCTTACATCTTGCAGCTTAACTAGGACATAGACTATCCTCACAGACCAACACCAGTCTTTTCTGCGCACTTTGTTCTCACTCATGCGCACCCGGGAAGGACTTCCCGGTCGGTCACCCATCCCTAAATTACTCCAAGCCAAGCACGCTTAACCTTGGAGTTCTTTAGAGATGAGCTTCCGGAAAAGAAGTTGCAACTTGTTGGTATGAGTATCCTATTAATCCTGTTAAGCCCTGGGCCGGGGTGTTACATCCTCACCCCCTTAAGAGATC
>JAKNSH010475196.1:0-12784 GCA_027790015.1 Cymbopogon flexuosus
GCCAGAAATTACATCTTGTGTGTTGAGGAAATAACAAAATGGCATTTTCTACACACATCAGGGCTTCAACCACCAATGAGGCAATGTTACATTTCACAGCTTCAAAGGCCCAATGGTTTCGACGATACTGATTACATGACAAGATACCTAGATGTTGCAGCACAGTTGCAACATCACTCGTAAGTCAAGTAAATATAAACCAATCAATAAATCTAATATATGTGCAAAACAGATTTTGAAAACGCCTAGGCCTGTCTTTGCATTGCAATGACAGGGGCGTGCTGCCCTATAATTCAAAAAAAAGAAAACATCTAGACCTATCTGTTATCAGATTCCTCGTGTATGTTCAAACAATCTGCTATCAGTTCTCTGACCAAGATGACAGCCTGCAAAAATCAGCTCCATCTTGTTCGCCAAAAGAAACTATTCTTATTGTTCGCTAAAATCAGCTCCCTTGTTTGTCATGTCACTATCTCCTATGTGTTCCCTTCCTTGAAGCATAGTACTCCTGAGCAAGAATGAGATTGCATCCGTAAGGTGTAGAATCATGATAATAAAGTTAAGGTTTGACTCAATTTATTATAACATCGAAAACAGAAGAACAAAGAAAACAACAAAAACAGAGCTCCTACAGAAAGATATGAATGCATCCAGGTTTCTGTTTGGCACTTGGGTGGTTTCTCACCTGATGGTTAGGATGAAGCAAATGATCCTTGCTGGCAGGCCATATGTAACAAACATCAAGATGAAACCTATCAGTTGAGGCCTCTATGATATTCTTCCCAGTAGGTTTTTCTTCTTGCCAACATAAATCTGTGCAGGTCTATCCATCCATGAGACCTTCGTATTACTCAACCTTCACCATTTTCATAAATAGTACCATTCGTAGCACTTTTGAAGAATCTTGGTACAAACAACATATATGGTAATACATTGCACATGTTCACCTGTGCCGTATCAAACCAGAAATAAGTGTAAGCGAACTTGCAAAGCATCCTGATTCATGTCCTAGATCATAACCAGTCTTTGCTTGCACAGATCTGACTGAGTCAATATATTTCTGTATAAAGTACATACTACCAGGAAAACCTTGTAATCTCATAAAAAGGTGCTACAAGCACTGATTTCTTTTGAGCATCATATACATGCACACTCTTGACACCATGATTGTTGATTAGCAGATTGCAGAAGAACACAGCAAATCATCTTCTAGCTGCATCCTGATGCTGTTCCTGATGCTGCATCCCTCAGTTCAATTAGGAACAATGGATCTCAAATTCTCAATCATGGAAGGATGAAAATTTACAGGAGATAAGGAGTGCAAAGCACTTTTGATTGGACCAAATGACAATTAAGTTTCTCACAAGACCATAGGAAAACTGAATTCAACAACCAATTAGCTATGCCATATGCTGCTGGATCAAAATTACACCAGTGAATTCCCAAAGCTGCAAAAATCATTTCAGTTCTCCAATAAGATAGACCATTGAAAAACTTACGGAATATAACAGGTGCTAATTTATATTATACCACATAGGTGCATATATAATGTAAATCCACTCTACTCCTACTTTAGAGCACAAAGCATCAAAATTAATAAGGTAGAAAAAGAACTATGAAGGATCCCATGATTGGAATTATAGCAAGGATAATCCAAAATAAAGATAATAACTAGGGTGTTTTGATTGAGCAACTATCATAGGATGACTTGATCAATTATAGCATAATCCTATGATTTCAGTGGGATGTCCCCATTATTATCTTTTACAAGACTTGACTTATGAGTTATGATGTCTGATACAATGATTTCTAACACATCTTACTACTTGACAAACAATCTAGGTTGGCTTACGTGAGTTTTGTTCATTCACAATCTAATTTATCAGAACAAAAATCCACTACGCTTCTAATGCCAATAATGATGAAAATCTTTCAAACAGTGAAGTGAATGGTCCAAAATGCTTAGCGCCAAAGCACCAGTTACTTATTAATGAGTGTAATGTAAATAATAAGATGATTTAAGAGATACAAGTATGCATGTCTTATAAGCTTTACACACCTGATCATCTGGTATCGGCATCAGTGTCAGTGGAAGTATGGTAAATGGTATTAACCTTAGATCAAATACAAATGTCTTGTCCTTAGAAATGGCATGCAGCTCTCCTGCATTGTTCAAGAAAATACAAAGGATTGTCTGATTGTCAGTGGAGAATATTCAGAAGCCGTATCAAAAGTAAAGATGACAACAGTGCTAGTAAACAGATCTCTTTATACATAGATACGTGATACTAAATAAAAATACAAGAAGCCAAGTCATTATGTTTGATTGTGCAAAGCCTACCAAAAGTAAGCAATTTAGAAAGAAGATTGTTGCAACATTGTCAGAGTGAGTTATTCGTTGTTGAGTTGATCTTACCACAGAAGCACTTCAAAACTCAACATTCTTGGACCCTAGCGAAATCCCTTCATTTTTTTGCTTGGTTCTGTATCCGAAGGTCCAAGCTAAAGGGATCAATTTACCCTGCCTTTTTAAGTGTGGCATCTAGTGAAGATTGTTGAGCAACTTGATTGAGATAGAAGTATCAGAAATGTACTGAACCACATAGTGACTTATGCTGCTGCGCTGAAAGAACAATCCCAGATGTGTTATGTATAGTTCAATTGCCAAAGTGTTGATATATCAAAAGAAAAGAAAAACTGGTCCTTTATACCTTGTACAACCACAAGCTCAGGTTTCACAACCAGAACCAGAAGCATTATCATCTTCTGTGCAAGAGCTTAAAATACTTTCCATTTCATTCTGAAGACTTGACGCTTCCTCCATGTTCCCCAATTTCTGGTATTTTTTTATCAGACAGTTGTAAACTGTCTTATCAGGAGTAATGCCAGTCCCAATCATTTCTGAAAGAACTCCTCTAGCTTCTTGCATCATATTCATATTACAGAAGCCCCAGATAAAACAAGTGTAGCAATAGAGATCAAGTTGCAAACCACTTTCAATCATCTTGGCCTTGAGTGCAAAGGCATCCTGGAGATTTCCCTGCTTTATGTACCCATCAATAAGAGATGTGTACACAACTTTGTCAAGAGACATACCCTTGTCAACCATTTCATTCACCAAGAGCACAGCCTTATTCAAGGAACCAATCTTGCAAAAACCATCAATTAAGGCGGTGTAAGCTTGTACATTTGGATCCAGACCTAACTCTCTCATTTTATTAAAATGGGAGATGGCCTCGGAGATTGATCCTGCTTTGCACAACCCATCAATTAATGCACAATAAGTAACAACATTTGGTTGGAGCCCAGAATCCAGAATTTTGTGGAATAAGGCAACGGCCTCTGACTCTTTTCCTGCTTTAAAGAAGGCATCCATTATTGTCGTATAAATGACATTATTAGGTCTCAAACCACAGTCATCCATTTTATGTAACAGACTCTTAGCTTCATCCACCTTTTGAACTTTACAGAGACCCCAAATGAGAGTGCCATAGAGAGAGACATCCAGTTCCATTCCTTTATTCTTCATCTGATTCAATAAATCCAGAGCCCTCTCACTGTTCTTATTCATGAAGTGCCCATGGATCAGTGTAGTGTAGAGCAACTCATTCGCTTTAACACTAGCTCTCTCCATCAGACTCAAAACATTATCTGCTTCAGCAACCTTACCCTCTTTGCAAAGGCCATCAACTATAACAGTGTGTGTCACCACATTTGGCACCAACCCCTGATGCACCATTTCGTCAAGCAATACAATGGCATCATCTAGCCTCCCTGCCTTGCAAGTGCCATCGACCAATGAAGTATAAGTGAACTCATTTGGCATCATCCCTCTCACCCTCATCTGCGCAAACAGCTTCATTGCCTCCCAGACCAACCCTTCTTTGCAAAATGCATCGATAAAAGTGCTAAATGTAACCACATTTGCCATCACTCCCTGCCTCTTCATCTCCCCAAAGTAGCTGTACGCCTTCTCCATCCTCCCGAATTTGGAAAAGCAATTGATCAATGCATTATACGTGACAACATCAGCTGCACATCCAGACTTCCTCATCTCTGACACCAACCGCTCCACCTCCTCCAGCTCCCCACACTTGCCGTACCCATCAATCAAAGAATTGAAAGTGACAACATCCGGCGAGCAGCCCGACGCCTTCATCCTCTCAAACAGTGCCCTCGCTTCCACAAGCTCTCCCTCCTTGCACAGAAAATCAATCACGATATTGAACGTAAACACGTTTGGCGCAGGCAGCAGGTCGAAGAGCCGCCTGACGAGCCCGCCTTGGCGGCTGCGGGCGAGGCGAAGGAGAATGTGGTTGCAGGTACGGGTGTTCGGGGGCACCCGGAGCTGCCGGACGCGGGCAAGGGCGCGGACGGCGTCGTCGAGGAGGCCGTGGTCGGCGAGCAGGGACAGGAGAGTGTCGATGACGGACGGCAGCGCGCTGCGGCGGGGCCCCAGCGCGAGGGCCGCGCGGTGAAGGAGGTCGACGAGGGAAGCGGCGAGGTGGGGCCGGTGGCCAGCACCAAGCAGGCGGGAGAGGAGGCGGCGGGAGTGCGCGAAGAGGCGGGCGCGGGCGGCGAGGTGCGCGGCGAGGCAGACGTGCGCGGAGGAGGGGAGCGGGTGGGTGAGGAGGTGGTCAGGGGCGACGGCGTGGAGGGAGCGGAGGGCGCGTAGGCGGTCGGAAATGGGAGTGGCGGCGGCGCCGGCGGCGCCGGCGGAGGTGACGGTAGGGGCGGTGGAGAGGGCGGCGAGGGAGAGGTGCAGGAAGGTAGGGTTCCGGCGAGCGCAGAGGCGGAGGAGGAGTTGGCGGCGGCGTAGGGGGAGGGATAGCATCGTTTGACCGCCTCCCTCCGGCGGCGGCGAAGGGGAGGGAATCACAGGCCCTGGAGAGTGTAGGGTTTTGAGTTGAGGGGTTTTGTTTCCCCATTTTTTTCAAAAAAAAAAAAAGCATTTGGTGTGTGTTTCTTGAAAGGAAATTACATTTGGTGTTGTCTTAGATCAGGAACAGAATGTTAATGCTGATACTACTATAAAGTAGTAATGGGTAGTGTAGGTGTGTAATTCAGATGCATAGTCAAGGAGATATTTCATTTTATTTTGATAATGGCATATGTAAGTAGTTCCTTTTGGTTATTTATATTTTATTCAGCAATAAAATACTTTCATAAAATATAACATGTTATTTTGAAAATAATATATATTTTCTACATGTTACTGTCATCAAGCAAGAAATTACAGGGACACAAATATTCAAAGTCTTTGGATAAATTTGAGACCCGCATATAACTAACTAACTGCTTACATTGTTTCCTCTTAAATAATATGAACGTTTCTACTGTAATACTTATGTCTCCTATACAAAATTGGTAGCCCATGCATCACCACGGTTGACAGATTAGCAAATGGGTAATTTAGATGTATATTAAAGGGTACTCTATTATTTTGTAATTGTGGTATATATAAGTGAGTAATTTAGAAGCAGATGTTTACCTTTTCTATGGACATTTCTAGGATTTATCTAGTTTTACAGCGAGCCCGGTTGGATTTAGTGTGAAGACAATAGGATTAGACAGATGTTTACCTTTTCTATGGGCATTTCTAGGATTTCTCTAGTTTTACAGCGAGCCCGGTTGAATTTAGTGTGAAGACAATAGGATTAGTCAAAGCTAATATAATGGGCTTATATTTGGGACTAGCGAAGACACTCTCTATGACTTTCACTCTCACCATTTCCCTTGCGTATTGTCGGCAATCTAGGCTTGGACGTTGGAGGCTTTCATTGATCAAAGCAAATTTTGGAGTAGGGCTAGACGCTCTGTTCATTTGTAAATTTACAACGTTTTCGACATAAAAAAAAGGATCTCCTATATGCAAATTTTACCACTACGTGTTATATTTAGGTAACTAATAAAGCTTATAAAATAGAACTGTTAGCAAGGCTGATGTGATGCACCCCTCCAAGAAGTCTTTTGTCAACTGTCAAGTAAGCACGGCGCTCACTTTTCACCCAACGAACGCAGCACAAGAAAAATGCAGCAGAATGCATTCTGAAAAAGGCATGTCATCGTCTGGTGTTCAACTCGAAAATCAGAGCACGCATGAAGCCAACCAAATAGAAACCGTACTAACTTATATCAAGGACTACACAACAATATTCAGTTACAAAGTGTTGCAACAGGATGTGCCCAAAGCATCTCTCGCTCACAATTGAGTCACCAAATAGCTCCAGATAAAAGGACAGGGGAGAACCGATTTTGATAGGGCTCATTTAACTGACCAGAGTACACAACTGAACAGGGGCAGAAACGTCTCCCAGATCCCAATGGACATTCAGCACCATCACCGAAAACAAGCTTTAGTGCATTGCCCGGTTAAATTGTATTTTGTAGGAGTATAAATATACAGTACCAGCCTGAATGATTTCGCCAACATCGTAGGCTGGGGCTCCAGCTGAGCTGAGTGCCCTGAAGTTAAAAGAGTGAATCATGAATCATAGTAAAGCGATGCAGCTATAACAAAACTTCTACTAGAGCCTGTATGCATTTAGTTCCAGACTTGGCAGTGGCGAATGGGTGAAAAGACCAGTGCACGGTTCCAGGCCAAAGTCTATAATATTTTTAGGGTCATCAGGGCCAAAAGGAGCAGTAAAACAATGTCAAGCAGACAATAGCATGTAATTGAAGTACTAGCAGCGAGAAGCACAAGAATTTTGTGCTGTGCCAGCGACCAAGCAAACTTGTAATAACAAAAGAAAATGATAGTTCATCAGTACAAACAATAGAATATTACCATTATACTGCCATTTTCATCTCTATCTTCTGGTGAGGATCATAGCCAACCAGCTTGAAGTCTGATGCCACGAAAGAATCTATATCCTTCTTTGAAGGATTTGTCTTCAAAATCTGCACGTAAGTGCCATATAGATCTTAGCAGATATATATGGACAGAATGTACACAAAAAGAAACATCGAAGATCGAACCATCTATTATGAATAAACAGATTTCATCTTTTCAATAAACAGTTCTGTTAGGAATGGCTCACTGGAAATGGTTTAGGCATTTTCTGAATTTGCTCCTCCAGAGCTCGAACATGAGTTCTATAAACATGAGCATCCCCTATAACATGGACAAAATCTCCAGGAGAAAGATCTTGCAACATTAAGACAACTGGTTAGAGTTGGAAAACAACCTA
This sequence comes from Cymbopogon flexuosus, assembly GCA_027790015.1. Classification (NCBI taxonomy): domain Eukaryota; kingdom Viridiplantae; phylum Streptophyta; class Magnoliopsida; order Poales; family Poaceae; genus Cymbopogon; species Cymbopogon flexuosus. Next base: position 7,194 of record JAKNSH010475196.1, read on the forward strand.
CTCTAGCAGTCTAGTTTCTATCAGTGATACATAAGACATAAAAAAGAAACAAGGGGAAAATATAAAAGACAGCCTCACGGCCTACTCTAGCTTCTATCAGTTAGATGCAAACATCAAAAGAAAGAACAGGAAAACATAAAAGATGGCATCAGAATCCTTGCATCATATAAATTATTCAGTTACAAAAACATCTAGAACTAGAATATAGACCCTATAGACCCAACACATGTGTTGTTGCTACAAGTAAAAGGGAAAATCAAAGTGCACAATAAATGCATCCAAAATGAAACTAATCGAAACTAGAATACTGGTATGCAGTACAGCGGACAACCAATAAGCTATGCATTAAGGTGGACAACAAGTTTAGTTGAAATATTACAGTTAAGGCATACAAGGACGTACCACAAACTTGAGCAATCATGCACGTGAGAAGAGAATATGATGCGATATTGAATGGAACACCAAGCCCCATGTCTGCAGAGCGTTGATACATCTGGCACGATAGCTCCCCATTGTCCACATAAAACTGGATGATGTTGTAAAAGGTTCAATGCAAATGTTGTTAGTTGGCAAAACTATCACAAAAAAATATGCAAGTAATATGCTCTGACTCCTACAAATGTATTAGCAAGACAGTCTATGTTCGCCAATCTACTATAATTTAAATTTAAAGTAGAACTAATTTTTAACTTACAATGGACTACTACAAGTGTGCACATCATGGACAAGTCAAAGCAAAGCCAATAGTAACAAAAATAAAACTTAAATCAAGCAGACAAATTACACTAACTTGTGCAAACATGTGGCAAGGAGGAAGAGCCATTTTCTTAAGATCTGAAGGATTCCATGCTGACAAAATTATTCGGCGATCATCAGGATTGTTCTTGATCTTGTCAATCACATCCATTAGCTGATCAAAACCTTTTCCAGTATAGTTAGCATGCATATCCGTGTATCTGTCAAATAACTACTTTTTATCAGAAAGATGACAGAGAGTGAAAGAGCAGAGAGCAAGAGAAGAGGAGGGAGGGAGTGGAATGTAAGATTACTCAGCACCAAAGTGTCGCCATTGAAATCCATAAACTGGACCTAGATCGCCTTCCTCCCTGTGTGCCAAGCCAACACTAGAAAAGATGCCAGGTTGATTAGGCATCAAGAACTGAAATATTAATTATTTGCAGCCTATAATCCAAGATGTACCTGTCAAGATACTCTCTTGAAGCATTGCCATCCCAGATATGAATACCTTTCTCTTGCAAAACCTATGAATTGAAGGGCAAGGTTAGAAAACAAGAACTTTCAAGAAGCAACTTTTAAGTGTCCTACTGCAACAAAACTGAAGAGGTTCGGCTGAATACCCCACAAATGTAAGTTATTTAAGCCTCTTCAATTTTGTTGCATGAAGTCATACATTTTGAGACAAAATTTCTTCCTACTGCAACATTGCGTAAATGGTAGTTTAATCAATGAATGGGCTCCCTTCCACGTCCACTCTTATCATATCAAATTAATACAATGAGAAACATATAGTACACAAAAAATGAACAGCTTGTCTTACACTATTAATGGGTTAGGCTGCAGTAATATGATGTCATCAAAAAAGATAAATGGGGAAAAGAAGGCATTTGGTGATCAAATTAGTATTCAGGTAAGGTGCAAAAGGAAGAAGAGATAAAAGTACCCAGAATTATTTCCTGCAAAGTTAGAAAAACTAAACAGTCTTGTGTTTGTAATTGAAAGGAAAAACAAATTAAACAAAACTGTATAAAGGTGCAGGTATCAACATAGAATTGTATTTGTTTGTACGGTTGAACCTAGAAATAAGTTGCACAAAAGGATAAGTAAATTTCTTAAAATCCAACAAAGTGTCATTAGCATCATGGCATGAAGCTGCAGGTATACATTAAGGCATAAATACCTAGATTAAATCAAAATATTGGATAAATTTGGCTAAAGGTAGCACTAGATACGCTAAAATGATTTAATCATGTGCACCTTTGAATTCGTTGAGCCACTGATGAACCACAGGAGTTCTTCGACAACACCACGCCAAAATACCCTCTGCTCAAGAGCACATGTTATTGCATTAGTCATCAATAGTACCGAAATATAGTAACATAGTTACTCAAACTCGTTCTTTTGGACCTTAGACTCCTGATGTTTAACAACTGGTGGTGGCCTTAGGCTCTCTATCACATGTTGAGTGGAATTATTACAGTAGTCAGGTAATGAACAAAGGAATTATAAAATGGTAGAATGATTGAACAGAATGTTGCATCCACTTATATTATCATGTGACTTGTAGATAACAAGAAGTAATGTGCACAAGAGCTCCATTAACACTACACACTGCAGGGTCGAATTTAGAAACTCATAGTCACCGATCTTAAAAAGATAAGTAAGTGCTATAGCTATCTCATATAAATAATAATTAAACTATATCAGATGATTCAATAAAAATAACAATTCAGAATCTCAGTTAAAATCTTGGAACGTACGTGGGATCATAAAAGAAGAAAACTAAACCAGCATGAACTTTTTTTAACACAATGGTAGGAGCTCTGCCTTTCATTTAATAGAGGAAAGAGAGGTTTATGTACAGAGCACGGGGGCTCGGCCTGGCTTAGGGGGGGAAAAAAAAAGAAAGACAGAGAGAGGAAATGGAAAACAGGATTTCAGGATTTTAGATTGCCCATTAAACCAGCATCAACTTGATTGCCAATAATTGTAAATGTAAACAATATAAAAGCACAGTTCACACTTGATAAACATACATTCCAAAGACAAGCACAAAGCATCACAGAAACACAACTTTATACACAGTTACACACTGATTTGCCTGTGTTTCTTCTCACAATTCATTAAAAACTCAAGAAGTTTTTGAACATTTCTGTTTGCAAATGCTGACTCAGGGCTAGATATGAAAATACAAGAATTTATTTGCATACCTTCGTTGTCAGCAACGGGAAATTTTTCCTTAAGTTGAAACGCATCTAGTAAGAAAACGAAAAACAAATTATTTTACTGGTTGATAAAAATGAATATTCAAAGTTAAGGAGAAATACCTGACACCCAAATTTTGACAATGTTCCAGTTCCAGTCCTGTCATTTTTCTGAGCACCATACCTTATAATGTCTTCAACAAGGTTGAGATAGTGATACTCCTCATGGCAGTCAAATATCATCTTGGGGAGAAAAGAGAAATTCTCTGTTTCAAACTTGTCATTCTTGGTATTAACCTCAATTGATTTGTTGCCATTTGAGTCATGGGTTTCTACCACCGATTTTCTAACACGAACAAAAGTCACAAAAGAATGTCTGATGTCGTTCTCTACCACAGGGAAAGATGAATACCATGGCTGGAACACCGAGAAGTCAATTGGAGGGATAAAAGTGTCACACTCAATGCTCGACTGAATGTCAGTTAGATGGATGGCCTCACATGCAGGTCCATTAAGATTTTCCCTACATAAAATGATAAAAACATTGAAGGTGAATGGAATTGCAACACAGTTACGACAACAACAGAGCGCAAATACAATATTTTGTTTCAAAAGATAAGAACTCACCTCAGCACCTGGCCACCTCCTATGACAAAAACTTTCTCAATTGATAAGCAATATGGAGTTGATGCTAGCAGTTCTAAGGCAGACTTCATACTTCCACAGATAACAACATTCTCTGCTGTTGCAAAATCAAAACTACCAGATCGAGTAAGTATGACGTTCAAACGACCAGGCAATGGCCTGGACTTAACTGGAATGCTCTCCCATGTTTTCCTTCCCAGTATAACTGCATTCTTCTTGGCAGGGTCGGATGTAGTTACTGTAAGCTGCTTGAAGAATTTAAGATCGCCAGGAAGCTTCCATGGTAAAACCCCATCCTTCCCAATGCCCATGTCATGAGTAGCAGCCACAACAACCTGATAGTTCCTCTGAGGACCACTCTCTGAATCACCAGTGGCTGGAGCTGCAGCCATTGCCATTGCCATGAGTCTGGACTGACTAAAGTGGTAAGAACTTGTTCTGCTGATCAGGTCCTGAACTTGAGGCTTTCTAAATCGAGAAGTGTGTGAATAACCAATGCTGGAAAATCTTGCAGCCTGAATTTGAGGGAGCATTATATAAGCTAGAAATTTGATTAAACATCAAAAGACAAATTGCACAGAAATGTAATCAGAATCGAAACGGCAAAGGACCCAGCATTTCTCATTGTTCAATAGTACAAGCAACTGTATGCAGATAAATTAACCTACAAAGGCTCCAGTGTTTTTCCCAGATTTAATAGAGGCAGCTGTATGCATAAGCGTTTTCAAAAAAACTCTACTAACTATTTTTAGAAAAAAAAAAAGAGGTACAGAAGTATCAACTGAACAAGTATGCAGTAAGTTTGTACCACAGGCCACAGCTTGTTCAACAAAGTACAGTCCACAACCTCAGTTAAGGCAAGAATATGTATTCTGCTATAAAACACAAAAGCATATTACATGTAAAACGCTAGGATTATATACTTTGCATGCATGTCGAGAAAACCTAGAGATGTAAGCTCCAACTCTGAGCACCTCTGTGACTAACATCTGGATCCTGAACTACAAATAAAATAAAATAAAATAAAAACCATGATTCATTGCGCTATCAAAGCAAACAGAAGCATATCTAAAAAAAAGAACTGTTTAAAGAAACAGGAGTGAAGCACAGCATGGTTCCAACGCAAATACTGAAACTATTATTAACATGTGGTATAATCAGTTCAAAGTAGTGCACAAGATTGCAAGCTTTTAGTAAAATTGAGGGAAGGAGTAGGATTTCAAAAAGACCAAGTTACAACCAAATGTATACGAAATATCGCATTGCAGTACACAACTCTTATATGCATGACACTTCGCCCAACCTTTACCAATTGACAGTGACGCATCAATCGCAGAAGCAGAAGCTACATTGGTTTAATGGTTGGTGTGGACTAACAACAAAAACGGCTAATTGGTCCAGCTGCTTTAATTAACAATCAAAATGGCAGGAAGAAGAAAGGGAGGCCCGAACCGACCATACAGACTTGTGGATTTCTAAAATGCAGGAGTATCGACTGCTGCGCGAGGTAACGACCTAAGTACACTTGTGATTAGAATCAGATGCGAATACAAGTGCCCAAATAGCTTTAGTTAGGGCTTAGGCGCTCGGTTTCTAAAAACAGGAAGAGAAGAGAAAGGGTGGATGGGGTACCTGGTGGGTGCTCGTCGCCGGCGAAGACGTTGGGAGAAGTCGGCGCAGGGCGGCGGCGGCGGCGGGGCGCCCAGTCGTGCCAGTGAGACTGGGAGAGCGAACGACAGAGATAGGGAGAGAGAAAGAGCCCAGTTGGGCTGTTTGTCTGGGCCTGTAGCAGGCCTGGTTTCTACATTGACAACTCAGCCCACTTCCACTGCTGCGGAAAAGCCCGTGCAAAGCTGTGAAAATACGGTGGAAAGAGTTCGTCTCGTGAATTTTTTCTTGGACAACTGCAAAAATCGCCTAAGAATCTCAAACAGTCGGTTACCGAGGAAACATGTTTGCAACTGCATAACACGATTTAAACAGAGCAACATGGTGGTGGTTTTT
>JAKNSH010475545.1:0-15172 GCA_027790015.1 Cymbopogon flexuosus
TGCTCTTGCCTGCTCCAGCAGTTTAAGGAGCCTGCTGACTGGTGCTTTGAAAGATGAGTCATTACAAAGCTTGCTATCTAGCTGTAAGCTTCTTATGGCTATCGATCTCAGTTATTTGCTGAGTTATGGTGGCAAAGCCAAATTGGCTGGAGGTGAGATAACTTGCAGTGTTCCACTATAATTCATTTCAGCGGTCTTCGATGCCACGATGCTCAGATTAGTCAAACATTTTACAAACTTCGGCAAATCTATCTATGAGAAAAATGTAATCCATTTTAATGACTGAAGTGATAGTATTTTGTGAATCAAGTTCTGTAATTTGGGTGACCTGGTGGGAAGAATAAGTCCTGGATGGCACACATGGTACACGATTTATTATTTACCAAAAGAGAGCTTGGCAATGATTATTTTAAATCATACTAAGTTTGAATGTTTGTTTTTACTTGATCCTGTGTACTACATTCAGAAATTATATCTCCAGTTCATGCTATATATGAAAACTCTTTTGGCATGACTCTTGTCCCGAGTTCCTGCATTAATATATTACGAATCTCTTTTGACATGAATCTTAATCTTGTTGTATACTTTATTTTTTTTAAATATATTGTTCTTTTATTCTAATTGTAGCATTAGCATGTGCATTATACTAGTATGCTCTAAGTGGGGTGGGTTTGCGGGGATCCCCGCAATTTTTTTATGATCTTTTGGCATGACTCGTTTATTCTAATTGTAGCATTAGCATGTGGATTATACTAGTATGGTCTAAGTGGGGTGGGTTTGCGGGGATCGGGTTTGAGGGATTGGGCCCCGTTGCCATCTTTATCCTCTACCACTGTATCTCATGCTCACATGCACCTATAATGGATTTTGGATCCCCACATATTACACTAAACTGATCATAAATTAATTGTTTGACACTCTAAATGATTTTAAATGAAAAGGTTGTTAACTATAATTTTTTGTAACTTTTGGAGTTCTACAAATTTTGTTTTAATACTTTCCCCATCCGAGGTGGTTTAGGACTTGTCGGCCATTGGGGGGCCGACAGGTGTATTTGCTCAATATGGCCCACAAGTTGATTTTGGAGTTGTTTACTACAAAGTTTTATGACTTTTTGTGATCTACAAATCACATGTTGGTAGTTTTTCCATCCGAGGTTGTTTACAAAATTTCATTTTCAAAATTGGGAAATTCAAATTTTTCATGACAAGTGATTTCAAATGAAATGATCACAAGTTGCGTGTTTTCGCTCGGCGGGGGAGAAATTTCCCCGTCCTCACTAAATTTCAAGCATAGAATGCATCTTGCAACAAGAAATAATACAGAATGAGATATTTAGTTCAGAGAACACGACCCCTTGCTTACAAAATTTGCAAAGAAATCAGAAAAAAGAGCTCACAAATCCATTCGTGCTTGTGTTAGGATGAAAAGTAGAAACAAGATGACAAGAGCCACTTGTTGTGTCCACTATCAAGATGAGAAATATGAGACGCAAGATCCATCTTTGTTGCGCCGAGCAGTAGACTACGGACGCTGGTGTGGCTGGCCTCTTGCATCAGGGTCGTGGCTACGGTCTGGCTGGGCCACTGGGAGCACCGAGCATGCCACGAGGATGGGAGGGGCAAGGGGAGATGGCCGACTTAGATGCACAGTGGCCCTCTACACAACGTGAGAATAAGCCGAAGCTACTAGTGGCGACGCGCCCACTACCACTACCCACATTGCAGGAACGAGATCAAGCTAGTGACATTCAATGGCTCTTGTACTCTGCTAAGACACTAAACTTTAAGGTTAATGAGCACATGCATGACGTTTAGAAAATCAATTGACACACAAATTAAATTGAATCAATCTACCCTCTTTGCATTAGGGCCGGAGAGGGTAGCGGAGGACCGGAGTCAGAGACAGGAGTAAACTTGAGATGGGTTTAGTCTAGATGTTAAGGCTGGGCTTTTTGCGCTGGGGAGGAGTGTCGGTGAGAAGGCGGAGGTGGGCTAATAGAGGGGCTATGACAAGGTAGCACCGGCGGGGCACGCTCCCATCCCATTCATCTCGGAGAATGGTGAAGATAATGGATGCTAGCATTGGATAAAAGTGCCAAAGAGGTGAATTGTCAAACCATGTGCCTAAAAATACCATAAATAACAAACAATTTCAAAACTCATGAAATACATTATAATATGTGGGGCCTTGCATTCATGACACTACATTTAGGTTAATTATAGTGCGCGAGCCTGCATTCCGAATGGCACATTGGCGAAATCAGATTCACTAATCACTATGGTATTTAGGTGAGACCTACTTCTGAAGCTGCTTATAACCCCCAAATTTTTGACTTGTAGTACTCTCTTCGTTCCAAAATAATTGATCTTGCAAATTTTATCCTAAAATAATTACCATTCTCATTTTCCATACGCCTTTTTTTTTTCAATAACATATCTCTGTCTCTATTTCTCTATTTTTTCGGTGCAGTATACCTTTTTTATGTCTATTAATGCTCGTGCCAAGAGCTAAAATGTCAATTATCTTGGAACAGAGTAACTATGGTTGTTTGATTTTATTTTTATACATCATGTCACTATATATTTTTGTATTATACGTGTAGACATAGACATAATTGTTGTTCCCATGGAAACACACAAAAAAAACTTTAATATCCCTCGTGTTTCAGTTTCCCACTTGTCAGTTGTCACCCAAATTCCAGACTGGCTGTATACCGTTTCGGTTTCTTTCCTCTGCTCTTCCCGAGCGTGGAAGGAAACCGAGACCAGACACCCCGCTCCGCTGCCCCGAAACCCTCGCCGTGCGGTCGCCGCCGATGGCCGGCGACTCGTTCCCCTCCCCGTCCTCCGCATCCGTTCAGGTGCGCTGCGCCGGTTGCCGCGGCGTCCTCGCTGTCGGCCCCGGCGTGATCGAGTTCAGCTGCCCCAATTGCCGCATGGAGCAGCGCCTCCCGCCACAGCTCATGCCCAAGTCCACCTCGTCCTCGTCGCCTGCGCCCAAATCCCCCGCGAAGCTTTCTCCGCCTCCTCCTACGAAGCCCCGGAGGGGTGCGCCGCCGGCTCAGGGGGTGGACCCCACGAAGATCCAGCTCCCCTGCGCGGGCTGCCAGGCCGTCCTCAACGTGCCCCACGGCCTCGCCCGCTTCCGGTGTCCGCAGTGCGGCGTCGACCTTGCCATGGACCACGCCAAGCTACAGGACTTCCTCGCCTCCTCCAACAGCGTCGCGCCATCAGGCCCCGCCCCGACCTCGGTGACTACGACGCAGCCGCCTCTGGCGACATCCCTCCCCGTGTTGCCGCCTGGTGTGGCGCAGCCGCTGCAGCTAGTGGCTGGCCCAACAATTCCCATGGTGCTGCCTGCTGCCGAACCACCTGAGGAGATCAATGAGGTACGCAGTTGTGTGACCATGTCAGTACCTTGTGAAGTAATCGTGTGGACAGTGAACACGAAGGGTGAACGGTGGGGATGAGTGGCATTGTACTCTCTATACAATAATACGTTGGAGTAATTCTATACTGAAACATAAAATGTTGTAGTGAGGAATTCTGCTTTGCATTTGCAATGTTCGTATGTTTTGTCACTGTCAGTGATCAACACAGGGAACAAATATCTAAGTTGTGCACTCTTCTTTCCTTCTGCGGTGCATGGTGCTCTTCTTTCATTTGTGGTAGTGAAATTGGCTGATCAGTAAGCATTTCTAGTTTTTTAATTGACGGGCATGTTAGCTCAGTTCATATTTGGCCCCTTTCAGATTATCTATGCACTTTTGCACTACTGTTTTTTTTGCTCTACTCTTAGTTGAAGGATGTTTCGTCAATTTGTAGTGATCAACACACGTAACAAATATCTGAATTGTGCACTGCTTCTTTTCCATGGTGTTCTTCTTTCATTTGAGGTAGTTGAATTGTATGGTTAGTAAGCACTTTTAGTTTTTTAATTGATGGGGCAATTAGCTCAGTTCATATTAGACAGTTTTCAGATTATCTATACACTTAGTGCACCCTTTTTTTGGTAGGTTGAAGGATCTGTATATTATTGGGTATTTGTGCAACATTTTTCTTGGTTTATGCATAACATTCTCCATTGTTAAAATATGATCATTGCATGCAGAATTTCTATGTGGTTTTATCATAAACATTCAGTTTGTTTTGTATGTTTTATCGTACTAATGGTTGCTTCATATAATCAATCAAGAAGCTTGCAACCTTTAACTTAGGGACTTTGTCAAGCAGGTTGCCATTGATGTTGAGCGTGATGAAGATGAAGGTGGTACTGTTGGAGAAACTTTTACTGACTATGTAAATACTCTATCCATTGATTTAGATGCGGAGTACACACTTGCAGAATTGCTTTCTATGCTTATAGATATCTTGTATCCAACTGATTGTGAATTTTGCTATGTTTGCACTTATTTCCAGAGGCCTCCCAAGCTATCACTTGGTTTATCTCATCCAGATGCAGTTGTAGAAACTTCTTCTTTGTCAGCTGTACAACCTCCTGAACCAACTTATTGCTTGAATATCATGGATGAATTGGAAGAGACAAAGGCATTGTCTTGTTTGCAAATCGAAACAATAGTTTATGCTTGTCAGGTTGGTTACCATCCTATGATAATTCTATGAAGTTTTTATAACATCATACTTCTTGTAAATATTTGTTTTGTTGTATGACAGAGGCACCTTCATCATCTCCCTACTGGCCATAGAGCAGGTTTTTTCATTGGTGACGGGGCTGGCGTTGGTAAGGGCCGAACAATTGCTGGATTAATCTGGGAAAATTGGCAGCAGGGAAGGCATAAGGCAGTGTAAGACTTGCAAAATCATATTGATCAGCTAATCTTGATGATTTTCCAACAAGTTCTCCTTTTCTAAATTTTTTTCCAACAATTTCTTAAGTTTTGGCTGCCTTCTTCATTGCTTGATCTTAGCTGTTGGTTGCAATTCCAGGTGGGTATCTGTTGGTTCTGACTTAAAGTATGATGCTCGAAGAGATTTGGATGATGTTGGTGCAAAGTGTGTCCAAGGTGTGAGACCTTTTAACTTCGAGTTGCAACTTGATTTATATTGCACCTTCAGCAGTATGTGATTTTGATATAATATTTATCTAGAATGCTTGGATTAGTGTGACACAGTGATGGGGAAATAAATTTATTGAATAACAAGTGCCTGAATCAGCAGTGGTGTTCCTGATACACACCCCTCTATCCCCCCATTATTTCCGTATGTTGGGAGGTTTTTGATGAATTTCAGTAGTAACATTTTTTTATAACATTTAAACATTCAGTGTGGTCTAGTGTTTGTACCAATAAAGGGACACTCACAATTAGTTAATTATCAGAAGAATGTAGTAGTATTGGATAAATTTGCTTTCTAGCTGTTAAGCAGATTGATTTATCTATATCTATTATTGGTACATACAACTGATATTGGTATATGTATTATGCAGTGCACCCTTTAAATAAGTTGCCTTATTCAAAGCTAGATTCGAAGGCCATCGGAATTAAGAATGGAGTAATCTTTGTAACTTATAGTAGCCTAATAGCATCGTCTGAGAGAGGCCGCTCCCGTTTGCAGCAGCTGGTTCAATGGTGTGGGCAAGAGTTTGATGGTCTTCTCGTGTTTGATGAGGTAATGTATTTCACTTGAATTATCATCATTTGTGCATTTTATAGCCAGACCTTACCTGAATATGTGTAGTATGCTGAAACAATGTCTCTTGCAGTGCCACAAGGCAAAAAATCTGATTCCTGATGCCGGAAGCCAGCCCACTCGCACTGGTAAAGCAGTTCTTGAGATCCAGGTGTGTGATTTATAGCTTGAGCTAGTCATAATCTGGCTGGGAAGAAAACCTTTGATATTTTTATTTCCAATTTGGTGAGTCTTAGTCATCACGAACTATTAGAGATCAGTACTGAAAACAATTGTTTGTGATTACATTAGTGAATTGCCCTTATAGGAATCATTTTTTTGTAAATAGAGTTTTTGGTGCATAATTTAAAGGAAATTCAAGGCACAATGCATTTAAGAGGATGCTGTAGTCTGATTCTGTTTGTCCAGTTTGAGAGGATCAATTCATGGCACAATACATTAGTGAATTATTTTATTAATTTATAGGGTCTGATTGGTTCCTCACATTAGTATTGCATGTACTAGGGGTTATGCAACATATCTTTAACCTGCATAAGGCTATGTAATTAGCTGTTGTTTGGTTCGTCTGAATAGGAAGCTATACACTGTTATGTGTGTGGTGTCTTGCGTAAGTGGTCAGACTGAGCTTTGGGCTGTAGAGTGGATGCGGAAGGGAGGGTGCAGGGCTGGATATGCATGATTTGGCTGAATTGGGGTGAATTGCACTACAGGGGGCATGGATAAGGGTCTGTGCAGACAATCAGACCCATAGAAATCATTTACTCTTAACTAGAGCCACAAATATTTTATTTATTTGGGCTAGCCAAGATTCAAACTGTCATTGTAACATGACCAAATGTGGCAGGAAAAGTTACCCGAGGCTCGGGTTGTTTACTGCTCGGCAACTGGTGCATCAGAACCACGAAATTTGGGCTATATGGTTCGGCTTGGACTTTGGGGTTTAGGAACATCATTTCAGAATTTTCAACAATTTTTAGGTTTGTTGCTCCATCCTTTTTATGTGAATATTTCCTTTTGTTTTAAGTTCGTTTATAAAGTTATCTTGCACTTGGTAAGACAATTAGTGATTGGTGTCTCCATGGTAAATTGCTAGCAGCAAACATACTTCTTTTTCCCAATTGAGATTGGCCCTATTTCCATTGACAGCGCAAACACACTAGTGGCACTAAGACTCTAGAGTCTTAGACCCAAACCCAATAGTGGACCCTAAATTATGGTCACAATATACCTTTATAGGACTTTCAGCTGTAACAGCATGCCACTTTGATGTGTAAAGATGGCTCAGTTAGAATGAGAATATCTTTTATGGATCGCTAAAACATATCATACTAGCAGAGCTGTAGGGACAAGTTTGTTTTACCTGTTCTCTCAATAACTCAAGCTGCACTGATTAATTATCATTTAAGATAAGAAGAAGTGGGTCTAGTGCTGTATTTTCAGTTAGATTATGTTATGCTTGTCACTTATTGCTTCATGTTTCATTATTCTTGTCACTATTGGATTTAAGGTCTATATGATTCTTTACAAACCTAAATGCAGCTGCTCTTGAGAAAGGTGGCGTGGGAGCACTTGAACTTGTTGCCATGGACATGAAAGCTAGGTATCTTTTCTTCTGCCAAAGTTCAATTGCTATGTACATGAAGAGCCCATCTGCAATGGGTAACATATCCCAGTCGTGCTTTCTTTAAATGGGAACTGATTAGTTTTCATCCAGCCTTTTTCTGTCTTTATGTATAAGTACTGGCTGGTGCATCCTGTTTATCTGTGCAGCCTGATGAGTACTTCTATCGTTAAACTGTTGCAGGGGTATGTATGTATGCCGTACTTTAAGTTATAAAGGGGTTGATTTTGATATAGTGGAGGCTCCACTTGAGGAAAGAATGATGGTAAGACCATATGGTATTGACAACCTTTCTGCATTGAAACTAAACTAAATTGAACCGTATTCTCTGACTTACGACTGGCGTTGGCACTTGCCTTTTCATTTGTTTTACCAAATCAGTGTTTTTCTTCTGTTCTATGAGTGCTTTTGTGGAGAGGAACCTTTGTCTGAACTCTTACTATTATTTTTCTTTTACTGAAAGTTTCTGGGGAGTTCCACACAAAAGAATTTATAACATGAAAGGTGTATGTACAGCAAGTTAAATGCTGGGATATTTTTATGTTGTATTGTGTCTACATAGCGTGCCTAACCATCGGAAGATTACCGAATGAAAGTCTTCCTCTATCCTGTGCAAATGCAGGACAACATATCCAACTCTATTCATTGTTTCTTTTTGTGGTAGCCTATCCACACTTGTTTGAGAGTCAATTTTTAGGTACATCCATGTGCAACTTCAGCTTATATAACTATTCCTAGCTGTGGATCTATTATCTATATGTAGGTCATGATAAAGTTTCTTCATCTTCTTATTTGTAATGCAGAACATGTACAGAAAGGCAGCTGAATTTTGGGCTGAATTGCGCCTTGAACTCCTATCAGCAAGTGAATTATTTGCTGACAGCAGTTCAAGTCAAATATGGCGGTTGTATTGGGCCAGCCATCAGGTATTACTTCCTTAACTCTCCAAAATGAGCTTGTATGAAATTTTGTGGCCTTTGCATACTTCACCTTGAGAATCCATCTGTGTATTGTTTTCCAACATAACACGAATCCTATGTTTTGCATATTCTAAATTAGTATAGTGTGTCTGGTAGATAATAAGTGCCTAACATGCTACTTTCTGTTCGTTATGCTTCATAACTGATGAACTATGTTTTACAGCGTTTCTTCAGGCACATGTGCATGTCTGCAAAGGTACCTGCTGTTGTGAGGTTAGCTAAAGGGGCCTTGGCAGAGAACAAATGTGTGGTGATTGGTCTTCAGAGCACTGGAGAAGCTAGAACTGAAGAAGCTGTCACAAAATATGTCTGTTCACATTTTCTATTGAATACTTCCTTTTCTTTTCATCTGTAGCAAACACAGATCCTTGCAAATTAGATTACTGCTCTAAAAATCTAAATACTTGATTATTTGAAATTTGAATTAGGGAGTTGAAATGGAAGACTTCGTCTCTGGCCCTCGGGAGCTCCTTCTTAAGTTGGTAGAAGAAAACTACCCTTTACCTCCAAAACCCGATTCTTTTCAGCAAGGTTTGTTGCTGTTATTTCAGCATGTAAATCTCATCCAGTCTTACCATTCTTGAGTCCAACTTGTTTGCAAAATGCAAACTACTGTGTAATGCTTAAAGTGCTGGTACTTGTAAGTTAGTTTACTATCAATGGTCTTTCCTTCTGCTAAATATATGCATGCCATATTCTAAAATCCATTCCCACTTGTCTAAGCAAAGTCATGCTCTGGGGTGTGGTCCTTTCTGATCTAGATAATAGGGATTAACATCTGGTAGAAAAGGGTATTCAATATTTTCATTGTGCCTACTTATTTATATTGAAATTCTGCATCTTGTTTTCTCAATTCTTATGATGTTTCCTGTTGCCTACTCTATTGTGATTTTTTATATAATTTTTTTTATTAGGTGAAGAAAAAGTCACAGAGATCCAGCGTAAGCGCCATTCTGCACTGGATGTATCATTTAAAGGACGAGTTAGAAAAGTAGCGAAAGTGGTAGATGTGAGTGATGACGACACCGATGATTATTCTCCATGTAAGTTTCTGGGTATTGACATGGTTTTTGTTCAATGTTTTTCACCATGTAGCAAACAAATTAGTTACATGTTGTGTCACGCTTGAGTATGGCTTTATTGAAATAATAAAACGTATTAATTGGATGAAAATATCTGAGTGAAATAGAAAATAATAAGTTAGCTACGTGAGATGAGAGGAAGTAGCTATTTTTACGGCTGGACTCTATAAGATAAGTATGCCAGAATTTTCTGAATGAAGCAAGGGATAATCTAATCCACTATATATATGTACACCAGAACTTTGTGAGTGAAGCAAGGAATAATTTAATCCACCAAATGAGACTGTTTCAAAGCATTCTAATTCAGACTTCAGAGCCTGTACACGAGGACGAGCACACCCCCACATTCTGTTTACCTTTCAACCAAAGTAGCCATATCAGTAGTTCAGTACTATTCTGACATGGATGCTCATTTAACAACATTAATATTCTAATACTTTTAAATGTTTCAGCTGAGTCAGATCATGAATCAACAGAATCTGATGAGGAGTTCCACATGTGTCAAATCTGCAACACAGAGGAGGTGACTTTTCTTCCTTAGTATTTACTAATACAGAGATGTTTGCATTTATTTTGTTCACATTCTTTTACCTTCATTGAGGATTATATATTTTTTTGATATGCAAAATGACCTTGCCTGTATACATAATTATTGATCTCCAAATTTGTCCATACCATTTCTTGTATACTATTAGAATGCTTCAGAACAATATAACACTTTAAATTTAGAAAAAAAAAAGGTTAAATAAAAGTTTTAACACCACTCTAATTTTTTAAATCTTTTTGTGAAATTGTCTTTACAATATCTGATCTATCAGGAGAAGAGCCTGTTGCTTCATTGTTCTGGTTGTTCTCGGCATGTTCACCCTAATTGTCTAACACCACCTTGGACTGGGATGATTACGGATGATTGGGCATGCTACACATGCAAGATAGTAGAAGATGAGGAAAAAGAGCAAGATGTTCATGTAGCTGATTGTTCAAAGAGGTGAATATTTGTTAGATGAACCACGATACTTATAACTTATTCTCAGCGCCCCAATTTATCCTAGTTAGCTTTTGTGACTTTTAGGTACGATTCTGCAGTAGAGAAAAAGTTGAAGATTTTGGATCTAATACGCTCCTTGGATCTCCCTAATAATCCTTTGGATGACATCGTTGATCAGGTAGTTTTGGTTTGTTGTCAGTAATAATGTTGAGATTACAATCTGTACTGTTTCTTGAATTTATGATTTTTTTTGCATTTTATCAATGTATGGTATCGAAGGATAATCTATGTGGTTCTCTAGGATAAACCATATAGGTAACTCCCAGCATTTTCTGTTCATCATTTAGTATCTTTCTGTTTTATATCGTTTCACTTCTTCATATGTTGCTGTAGAACATGGAAGCAATGATAAGCAAGATGATTTGCATATAAGATCTTAATTTAGTCTATTCTTAGGTCCCAAATACTATTAGCATTAGACTGTACATGCATTAAAAACTTTCAACATTTGTTATCTTGTAGCTAGGGGGACCTGACAATGTTGCTGAAATAACTGGACGTCGCGGAATGCTCATAAGAGCTTTGGATGGCAAAGGCGTGGTTTATCAGGCGCGGAATGCGTGAGATAGCTTTCTTATGCCATTATGTCTTATGTTCTGGGCTTCCGGTTCAGCGAACCCATGTATATTTGTTCATTACTTTGTAGGAAAGAAGTCTCAATGGAGATGATTAATATGCACGAAAAGCAGCAGTTTATGGATGGCAAAAAACTAATTGCAATTATATCTGAAGCAGGGTCAGCTGGTGTTTCTCTCCATGCTGATAGAAGGGCAAAAAACCAGGTCTTATGTTGCTCCATTTTAGCCATATGTGACAGTTATGCAAGAAGCCAATCTATCAAAGTAATGCTCAAACTGCTTGCGTTAATTTTGCAGAGAAGAAGAGTACACATAACACTTGAACTCCCTTGGAGTGCAGATCGTGCAATACAGCAGTTCGGGAGGACCCATCGTTCTAATCAAACTTCTGCCCCTCAATATAGGTCCGATATTTTCTTACATGAACTCTTTCTTGTACATTTGAATTTTGATTGCACATTGTTGGCTGCTGCATTTCACTTGGATGAGGGTTTTGTGGTATTATTTCCTTGCAAAAGAAGACTGAAAGGGTATAGAGCCAGATTGGAGGAGTTTTTTTGGGAGAATTGAATAAAGCACCTGCAATGATAGCTGGAAGTTAGACAATTATTGAATTGTCAACAATAGAATGTAGGTGCAGGACTCCTTTTTTGTGCTGGTAACTTCTGATTGCTGCTGGCTAACCTAGAATAACTAATGACTTCTCAAAGCATTATATGCAGTAATTTGAATGAGATTGTTTTATCAATTTTTTTTTTTTTGTTATGTAACTAGCAAATTTATGAGCAGTCTTATTTAGTTATCTATTTGGAAAGAATTTTTTTTCCACAAATATGGTGTTCTCAGAGTATCTGTGCATCAGTCAAATGCTGAGGTAATCAAGTAAACTGTTTTCTAGTGTGGGGAAAACACTGTGTTTTTTTAAAAAAAGGGGGGTCGTGGCTCCAGTCTCAGTTCTTACATGTTTGATTTATACTATTTTCACATTGCAGACTGTTTCGGATGACGCATGAACTTATTTATCTGAAAAATTTGGAACTCCACTGTAGGCTTCTTTTTACAAATCTCGGTGGTGAAAAGCGATTTGCATCAATTGTGGCAAAAAGGCTAGAGTCTCTTGGTGCTTTAACACAAGGAGATCGCAGGTTTGTATTGATTTCAATTAAATTGGAAGAAAAAAAATCAGCCAGAACATTTCTGAGGCAGGGCAGGATTTCTACTTTTGCAGGGCTGGACCTTCTTTGAGTGCTTTTAATTATGATAGCAATTATGGGAAAAAGGCGTTAACCATGATGTATAGGGGAATAATGGAACAGGTTTATACTAGTACAACTAATTTATGGCATTTCCTTTTTTGTGCATACAACATTCTAAGAGTTGGTTTCAAGGTGACCAGGATTCTTTT
This sequence comes from Cymbopogon flexuosus, assembly GCA_027790015.1. Taxonomy (NCBI): domain Eukaryota; kingdom Viridiplantae; phylum Streptophyta; class Magnoliopsida; order Poales; family Poaceae; genus Cymbopogon; species Cymbopogon flexuosus. Next base: position 12,366 of record JAKNSH010475545.1, read on the forward strand.
CCAGTTGTTCCTCCGGGGTGTTCTGATGCTAAAACTAGCATCCAAGAATTCATCAATGAAGCAAAAGCTGCTCTAGTATCAGTTGGAATTATTAGGGATGCTTTCATATGTAAGTTAATTAAAAATCATTTTAACTTAAGTTTATGCTTGTTTTGCTCATTTGCTAACATACTACTAACCTTTTGTTATGGTTTTATTACTTCATGTGAAGTTGCTTAACTGCTTATATTTCACCATTTTTTCATGACAAATAAGACTGCTTGATATCTTCTATTTGTTTGTATACTTCTTTTGGTATTATTGAATTGAAGATAAAAGCTTTTCCTATGGTATGTGTTATTTATTAATTCGTTGGTGTTTATTTATGTATTTCCTGTACTGATGGACTTCTTATCTACTCTTAAAACATTTTTTTTACCAAAATAGCCTTGAAAGGCTACAATTCATTAAACATCTTTATAATTGATTGAACAGCACATGAGAACTATGATTTAAAAATTGTATGCGTGGAATTGAGCAATTACCAAGTTGGTTGAGCCTACTGTCAAGGAGACCGCCCACCCACCCTCAACACCTGATGCTTGCAAAGTGGAACTGCCCCCTAACCATCTAGTGTTGTGTTATTCTGCATGTAGTTAAGTTATAAAAAACATGGCTCACTAAATGATTTTCTTCAGGCAATGGAAAAGATCCAGGGAAGCTCTCTGGTCGGATTGTAGATTCAGATATGCATGATGTTGCTCGTTTTCTCAACCGTCTTTTGGGGTTGCCTCCAAATATCCAGAATAGGTGAGTTTGCATGATCCACATATCCTCAAAAGAGTTGGTTGGACCCGTCTAATACATTCTATGTAACAGGTTGTTTGATCTCTTTACAAGTATACTTGATATTGTCCTTCACAATGCAAGGATAGAAGGGCAGCTAGATTCTGGAATTGTTGATATCAAAGCTAAGAATGTTGAAATGACAGAATCACCTAAGGTAATGTTTTATTGTGATGACATTTGCTTTGGCAGCTATATTTCATTAACCATCAATGCATGTTGTCCATGCAGACTGTTCACACTGATAGCTTGTCTGGTGCTTCGACGGTACTATTTACTTTCACCATTGACCGGGGAATTACTTGGGAGGTAAGCAGGCAGTTCAGGAGTGCCATTGTTTGCTTTTCCTTGAGAAATTTGACATCATTGTAGTTTTATGCAAGTGTGATCCATGTTGTTGCAAAACTGTTGTTTACCTGCATAATTCCTTTTTTTGAACATTTTTGTAAAGTCGGCAAAAGTGAAGCTTGAGGAAAGGGAGAAAGATGGTGTTGGTACCTCCAATGATGGGTTTTATGAGTCCAAAAGGGAATGGATGGGGAGAAGGCACTTCATTCTAGCTTTCGGGTATGTTTTATATGATAACTAATTTTTCATTTGTTAGTTATTTCGTGTGCATATTATCATTGTTGAAATAAGGTTCACATGCATATATGAAGAGAGCAAGAGATTAGTAAGGACCTGGAAACAAGAATTTCGTGTTTAGGTTATCCTTTTTGTAGAACTATATCTATAGTCTAGCTGTATTTTAGGATTTTGCATTTACCCAAATGTGCAATTTAGGGCACACATAAATTAAAGTCAAATTGGAAGATAATTCAATGAAAAGGAAAGCAAAAAGAAGCCTTATTGTGTTCTTGAGGACTATGATGCATCTTTATAAAAGAGGAGACAGGAATAAAAGTTAAAATTTTCTGTTTGCAATTGATGAGGGATGGAATGAGTGACAAACTTGCAAGTGAAACAACGATATACATGAATAAAAAAATATGAGGCTTACTGTAATGTACTGTTAATTATTTGATCAGATGTTAGGACCTGAGTTGTTATTAATTCTTATTGAACCAGCTCAACTGAAGGAATGTACAAAATAACCAGACCTGCTATTGGTGAAGCAATGAGGTATGAATCATATCATTTTTTTTTTCTTGGCAAAAAGTTTAATTTTAACATTTTATAGTGAATAATAAAGCTACATGGTTAATTAATAGCTAAGACTAAGAGCCTAGCAAGTTTCATATCTAATACTATAAAGGATGGTGTTCCTACCTTTTGTAACCACTCCATTTTACTTTTGCAGGGAGATGCCTTCAACTGAACTGAAAAGTAAGTACAGGAAGGTGTCATCAATAGGCAAAGTTAGTAAAGGATGGCAGGAAGAGTACGATGCTTCATCGAAGCAGGTAAGACCATAAATTCTGTTTCCTTGGTCTATGAATGTGACATGATGCATTGTTTCTTTTAGCAGAACATGATGTATTGTTATTCTGTAAACCTAAACCCTGAAAAAAAAAAACAAGAGGGAAACCCGAGACTGGAAGACTACACTAACACCCTTTGACTATTAAACCTTGACACAAGTAACACCACAAAATCTGTTTACTTGGTCTATGAATGTGACATGTTGCATTGTTCTTTTAGCAGAACATGATGTATTCTTATTCTGTAAGTTATTATACCGAGGGTTCTTTACCCAGTGTGTAATTTGTGTAGATTACATTGGAGACATGTAAGTTGGTAAGAGTCTTTTCCTTGTGTCATTAGTGCTGTGCTTAGAAATACAAGTTATTTTAGAGAAAATGGAACAATTAAGTATGCTGTCACAGCACTGGAGTGTTTGGCATATTTTTGCGACTTTATTTCTTATGCAAGTAACATCATGTCTGGTCTCCAAGGGATTTTCATTTTTCAAGCTGCATAGTGTATGTCTCCATATGCAAACCTCTGGAGCTGTCTTTTTTGTTTTGTGGCCCTTTTGTTGA
>JAKNSH010475742.1:0-17970 GCA_027790015.1 Cymbopogon flexuosus
TCCTAAATTCACCATTAAACTTCAGCTTAAATCCTAAATCTCCATTAGTTAGCCCCCCTCTAGTGCTCATCCTAGATCCGCCACTGCCTGCCGGAGGAGCAGCGAGAGCCACGAGAACCAGCGGCTTCCGGAACCCTCTTCTTCCTCCAGTCCAATTCAATTCCCCTTCCCCACCGGAATATTGGATTATTATTCCCCCGCCGCGACCGAGAAAAGAAAAAAAAAACGAGCCGAGAAAATCGTAGCCACGAGAAGGGAAAGGAAGGTGGTGGGGTAAAGAAAAAGAGCGGGGAAAGTGGAAAAATCCCGTCCGACGTGGCGAACTCGTCCATGCTCTTTTTCTCCTCCCGGCCCTGGAAGCCTCGGCTCCTCTTGTCCGTCTTCTCCATCCACCATTGCAGCATACCGGGCCTACGTGAAACGTTCGTTTCCGGCCCTCTCCTCCTCCTCCTCATCCTTCTTGCACGGGTGGAGGAGCCCTGAGGTGTTGGAAGGTGGCGACCTCGGTGGCTGATCGGCGGCGACGGCTTGCGTCGGATTGGTTTCTTGAAGTTTGGTCCTGACTCGAGCACTGGAGATGGTTTCTTTGGAGGTAATATTTGCGATCTTCATTCCGTGTCTTGGAGAGATCGTTTATTCGTTTCAGGGTGAAATTCACTCGAGGCGATTGGTTTCAAATTTCAATGGTGGTGTTATCGCTTTCTTGGGGCCTGAATTTCGGTTGTTTCCCCCGTTGCCCACAGCAATTTCCGATGGCAACCGACAAGACCGGCGTTACCGACCGAGCGGGCGGCGGAACCGCCGCCGTGGATCATCGTCGCACGGACCCTCTGGATCCCCGCGACATGGATTTGTCAGGGGAAGAGCACGTGCCCAAGGTACATACATACAGCACCGTGCAGAATCCGTGCGATCGATCCGACCGCGTGTGCTCACTCTGTTTCTTCTTCCGTTCCACGCTTTTGCCTGACCGACCACCAGGCGCGGAAGCCGTACACGATCACGAAGCAGCGCGAGAAGTGGACGGAGGACGAGCACCGCCGGTTCCTCGAGGCCCTCCAGCTGCACGGCCGCGCCTGGCGCCGCATCCAAGGTACGGTACCGGCCGTCTCTCTCTGTCTCTGCGCGGTCGGTCGTTTCTGTTCGTCAGGACGAGGACAAGCACTGACGCTCTTCTTCTCTGTTCGTGCGTGCGTGATTGCAGAGCACATCGGCACCAAGACTGCCGTGCAAATCCGGAGCCACGCGCAGAAGTTCTTCACCAAGGTCGGTGTAAACAAAACGAATTCTTTCGTCTCTGCCATGAAACGAACACAAAAAGAAAATAAAACGATGGGTGGTTGTGTGTCACTAATGGCTGAATGCCCAAGTAAGTCACCCCAATCGTCCACGCTAGTAGAGCAGACGACGATCGGCAAAGGTGCAAGCTTTTACACCTTTTCTGACCTCGGAATTGCTTGCGTCGTGTGCTACAGGTGGTCCGAGAATCGTCGTCAGGAAGCAACGCCTCCGCGGGCGGCGCGCCGGCGATCCAGATCCCGCCGCCGCGGCCCAAGAGGAAGCCGGCGCACCCTTACCCGCGCAAAGTGGACGGCGGCGCGGCGGCCAAGAAGCCTGCGCCGGAGCTCAAGCAGCTGGAGAAGCCGCCGCCCCAGCGCGGCGACCAGGACGAAGAAGGGTCGCCGACGTCGGTGCTTACCTCGGCGCACACGGCGTTACGAGCGGAGGTGTTCGCCAACAGCTCGAGCGCCAGCAGGTCGCCGGCCCTGTCGTCAGCTGCCGGTTCAGATGAGCGTGACAACGGCGGCGTCTCGTCAGTGGACGGGGAGGACGCCTGCGCATCGCCGGCGAGGACGGGCGCGCCATACACCTCCAAGGTACAGTATGTTCTTTGGTTCTTTCGTTCTTGGGCAATTAGGCAGCACTACAGCAGACATGATGGTGATTGTGAAGCACATGTTCTTTCCATTTTTATTCCTCGACTCGAAAGCAATAAAAAAAATAAAATCTTCTAACATCCAATTGTGTCACGTCCCAGGGTTGTACTAGTACATCTCTCTTTCAGATAAGACTAGGCAGCGAAAGTAATTAATTATTCTGGAATCACCTTCGAGTCTAAAGACAGATTTGTTGATATCTCTCGGTCATTTAAACTTTGCGATTGTGTCACGTCCCAGGGTTGTTTTATGCACAAAACAGTGTGATCTGATTCAAAAGAATTGACACCTGCGATTCCTCGCATGTTTCTTGAACGTGGATTTCAGGTGCTCGGTGATGCAAACGAAGTAGGATCAGAAGCTCCAATCTTGAAGCTGTTCGGGAAGAAAGTCGTGGTGGAAGACCTGAGCACGGACTCTTCACCTGCGATCGTTTCCGAGGCAACGGGGAACGGGAATCCTCTCGGTGCCGCAGGAGCGACGAGCTCATGGAATCCGTGGCAGGGCAGCGTGCAGGTGCAGCAGCTCATGTACCTGGTTCCCCAGCCCGACGGCTTCGCGGCGGCGCAGCCCGTCGTGCCGTGGTTCGGCTACAACGGGAGCCTGCCGTGCGCCGTGTTCTACCCGCAGCCGCAGGCGGTGGCTTCAGCTCAGGAGCAGCAGCAGCAGCAGCAGCAGCAGGCTTCAGAGCAGAGGGAAGGGTCACTGACAGGTTCGAACATGGCGGCGTCCAGCGCCGCCGCCGTGCCGGCGGCGCAGAACTCGGACACCGCGGAGTCCCACCACGGTCCCGGCGCGGGCGGGCAAGAGAACATCACCGACGGGTACGGGGCGCTGCGACGGGGTACCGCCGTCCCGCGGCTGACCAAGTGCGCGAGCTCGGCTTCCTTCACCGGGAGAGGGTTCGTGCCGTACAAGCGGTGCGCGGCCGAGAGCGAGGCCCCGCGGCCGGTGGCGCCGCCAGGCGAGGAGGCCGACGGCGAGCTGACGAGGCTGTGCTTGTGACAAGAGCTGAAGGCTCGGTGTCAGAACAGAACTCACGTTTTGGATGTTTTGCTCCGGTTTCTTGATGAGCTGCTTCTGCTGATATGGCTGTGCACATGCTCTGCAGAAGCAGGTAACCGGAAACCGGTTTTCCAGAAAATGGATGGATGAGCAACGCTGGTTCTTGGAGTACAATGTTAATCCTCGGTATATACGTGTACTCATATTCCGCTTTTGTTCACTCTGTGATTGTGTAATTTACTAATTTTGCTCTAGTTTGAGAGATCCTTGTCCCAGGGCCAGTGGGCAGTGGCAGATTGTGTTAACCTGGATCTCAGAATCAGAGAGGGTTGTGTGTGTCAATAGTCTGACCACATGTAAATTTAGGTTTGTACCATCTGAGCGACATGTAACGGGCACAAGGCGAAATTGAGCCAAGCTTGGTGTTCTCTGTTCTGAACTTGGTTCTGGATTCTGAAAACAACATACAGTAATCTATTGCGATCGCTGTAAATCTTTTCTAACTCGAAAACAACTCTGCACGTGCACAATCTGCAAGGCTTGTCCGCCCGTGTAGCAGGAACTGCGCTGCCAAGTTGCAGGCCGGATGGAACAGGAACAGCCAAACAGGAACTGCGCTGCCGCTGTTAGTCACTTGAGAGCTCGGACGATGAGACGGAAAATCCCCGAAATCCAAACTGGGGTAGGCAGTTTCGTCGCGGCCCAGGGGAGGCGGCGGGCGGTGGCTGAGGGGCCGCGCCGTGCGCCTCGGGGGCGGAGGCGTCACCGGTCACTCCAAGGGAAGCAGGCTTCTCAAGGGGCAGGGAGGGGGGTGCACAGCACAGACGGCTATGGCGAGGACGTTCCGGTACGTCTCTGCTCACTCGATTGATCTAGGGTTAGTCAGCTACGAAATCCTACTCTTGAATCTTGATCTATGATCACCGATCGGTGTAGCCAACAAAGGTACTGTTGCGTCGCCTCATCCGGAATCCGAATCACAGGCTCCGGCCCGATCCCGTCGAACACAAATCCCCGATTCGTGTAGAATTGAATTGTTATTGAGCCGAAGTAAAACCATGGACTAAGTTAATCCACAACGAGGATATGATGCAGTTTATCTGCTTGCTAGGAAAGGAAGCTATCATGATTCCTTCTATGATCTATCTCATCTATCCTAGGAGTACGACTTTACTGAACAATATGGTGTTGCAGTGTACATGTTCTACAGACACTGACAACTTGACAAGGAACTGGCTACTCCTGTACATTTTCCTTATTATCGAGATTATACTGCCAAGTATTCCATGCTGTTGTATTTAGCAAATACCCTGCTCTCGTTCTCTTCCCACCATTTCTGTGCCTCAGCCTCCCCAAAATGCTTCCGGCTGTGATATCAACATGAGCAAGTTATCATAACAATTATTCAGTTTATAAGCCAACCGTGATGACAGAAAAGTTTCGCAGAGGCTTTCGGTAATTCACCTGAACCTGATGCGCTTGATTCCCTTCTTACCACTGGGGGATGTGACGACTGTAATGTACACCCCACGCTCAATTTGCTCAATAACTCCATTGGAGTCAGTAGGAGCAACTGTGCTATCTGTTCCCCCATCATACCCTCTGCTGCTATTGGAGGCTGTTCTGCCACTCTGATACACAGCTGAGCCATCCACCACAACAGTGTTAGAAGATGTTGTAGACTGCATATCCACTTCCTCTATGTTGTTGTTGTGTTGACCCCTGATGCTGTTTAGCGGTGGAATTTTGCCAGTGACAAGAGTTTTGTCGGGTGGATCAGGCACCATGCTGGAATCATCTAGTTCCAAAGCATCTAAGAGTTTATTTGATAAAGCATTCCTCTGCACAAGTTCGCAGAAGATGAACTTATTTGACATAGGACAGAAAAGTTCTAGAATATTGGAATTTGTTATTAGCCAGAATTATACCTGATTTGTTAAAATCTTTATAATCTCCTTTGCAGCTTTGCACTTTGTGGCCTCATCTCTCACTATCAGCCAGGTTTCCTCGAGTTTTCGTTTATACAACTGAACTTTCAGGCTCCTATGCCGGCATTCTTCTGCTAGAGTGGTTACCTGCTTAGATAAGAGCAAGATTACCATCTGTCTCAGCAAATCAATTATTTGAAACACAGAATGAAAAGGCAAAATAATTCCGTAGAAGAAGAATTATATGGATCCCTAGAAAATAATAAGTTATAGAAATTACCTGTGCTTGAAGCTGTTTTACCTCCTCCAGCAGTATCTTTTCCATCAAAGCTTGTTCTTTCCTCCTATCATTAGTAGCTTGTGTCGAAGGGGTAGTAGTCTTTTGTGAGACTGGATCAGTCATTCTCCCTGTACAACCATCATTGATTGTCTGCTTCTTTGATGTCAACCAATGCGGAATGTTGTCTCTTGCACATTTGAATTGATCAGGACATTCTACCTGTCCCCACCTCTGTTTTTGCATTTGACTCAGAGTGGATGGTTCCTGATTTTTCTGGTTGGGACTTTGTGCTGAACTAATTTTTTCCATGATGAAATTTGCTTCCTTAAGCATTCGTGATAACTTTGGTGTATAAGTTCTTGTTTCTGTTAAAGAAAATTCTTCTTTTCGGATCTTTGATCCACAACTCATTTCGCCATGCTCAGATGTTTTGTTCAGCTCATTGTAACAAGCATCACAGACACGACACTTTTTGCTCTTATCTGGTGCAAGGGCAGCCCTTTCAACCTTGTTGCTGCTGCAGGAATTGCAGAACATGGAACCACAGTTGTAGCAGTTGTGCTTCTTCCTTGTAAACCGAAATGCCAACCTGCAACTGCTGCATACAGATTGATCTTTGCTTGAGATTTCCCTGTGCACACAAATGACAGCAGTGAAATTGGAAGAACAAGCTATAGTTTCCACCTGTTTATCTTCCAGGGCCTCCACTAGAGCTGGGGAGCTCCTGTCAACATAATCACCTAAACCAAGTTGCCCTTCTGTGCCTTTGCCCCAGGTAAACACTTTTCCGTTCATTGTCAAGACTGCGACATGGGAGCTGCCGCAGGATATATCTTTGACAAACTCAGTCTTAAGTGGCCCTTCAACCATACAAATAGACGGGTTGTCAGATCGAGGATTCCCTAATTGACCATGCTCCTTGCTTCCAATGGTAAATACAACACCTGTTATGGTTAGCACAGCTGTTAGTGACATACCGCAGGATACCTGAGTAAAATCACAATCAATAAGTGGTTCGACACGAGTTGGTACAAGCTTTGACTTTTTGTCAGTATGGCCCAGCTTCCCTCCACCTGCATCGCCCCATGTGAACAGCTTCCCACCAGGAGCATTGCTCTTGAGTGTTCCTGATGTTTCCACAATAGCAGCAGTATGCCATGGTCCACATGCGACAGACTTGGCTCTTAAGCCTCTCAAGGACTCCACTTCTTTCGGCTGAACAAGGCTACTTGTGTCACCATGTCCAAGAACACCAAATGTCCCATGCCCATATGTGAACAGCTTACCTGTGGAGGATACTATAGCTGTGTGCCACTGACCACATGCAATCTTCGATACAGATATGCCATCTGAAGTACTGATCAATTTATGCGGGAACCATGGGCTTCTTTGACACTGATTGTTCCCGAACCCTAGGCTATGAATCCCTTCACCCCATTCATAAAGTTCTCCTGAAACTGAAACTGCACAGGTGTACTTTGCCCCAAATGCAATAGTCTTCACAGGTGTGGAGGCAAGGGAGTCAATGATCTTAGGATCAGAGACACTGTCACTTGTTTTGTGTCCCAATCTCCCTCCATTTTCACCCCAAGAGAATACCTGACCCTGCTTAGTAACTATTGCTGCATGTTTCTCTCCACAGGCAATGCTCTGCACATCAAGAATCTGCGATGATTTCAATAACCTTGGAAGTGATATATTGGTTGCTGATACATGTCCATGATCTGACATACGACCCAGAACATCACCCCAGACAAAAATGTCCTTCAGAGAATCTGTTGCTGCATTTGATCCCTCAAATTGTTTGAGTTTAGGCATTTGAATAATTCTTTGGTCCTTGATCTTTTCAACAGATTTTATGTCTCTCAAATTATTTTGTACTCGATTTACCAATTCAGGGCTAATCTTTTCCAAGTAGGAATCTAGTTCTGACCATGCTTTCTGTCTTGGAGAAAAAAATGGTTCGGAGCAATCCAAATTACTGTGCAAATACTTGTTCTGTATCAACCTAGGACTTCCATATAGCGAATGTGCCTTCATGAACAAATGATTGGAGAAAATATCATTTGAACAGTACAAGTAAAAGCATGATGCGATTGGAACATAGGACAGTTGTGATGGCTATTTACATAGTTGCCAGTTATGGTATAGTAGGTAACTAAAATGTTGCCCCTCAAAGTGTATGCAGTTTAAAGGCTTGTGGATTTGTGGAATGTGTTAGTTTAATTGTTCAGTGGATTACTTATGATTATCATTATTTTTGGTTTGAAAATAGTTATAAAAAATATGTTGACTATGACTAGTATAAACTAACAAGGTAGCCATCGTCAATATAACCTCAACATGATCTAATATGCCAGTTATCATCGATATGTCCTTTTTTATTCTCAAGCATGGAATTCAGAACAGGCTATTTAATGTCATGTAAGAAATTTCACAAGCAATGTCAAACTCGCACATAGACAATGCTACCATGTTTCTGCATAAAATCAGGAAATGCATGAATTCCAGAATGAACCTTTGTGAAATTTCTTCCATCATGCACTGCCAAAAGCCTATTCCTTTGCTGAATATAGCTAGGAGGGCTATTCGTGCAGCTGTTTATCCGACGGCTGTTTGTTGAGTTAACCAGAAGTAGTGGGGTGCTTTGCGCTGATATTAGGGCTGTAAGACCTAAATACCAACATTCAGCTTGATCTCTATCTTTGCAAACCTGGGTTAACATGACCCCCAAATAAAAGGTTATGTAAGTTAAATAAGTAAAAAAAAAGAAGAAGGCAGACCCAATGCCGGAGGCTCTGGGTACACAATGTGCTTACCAAGTCTAGCGATGATTCACCATTCTTGTATATAACTGACAAGGAGTGAAATTCCTTTTCTGGCCAATGCAGATGCAAAAGTTTTGTCTGCAAAATATTGAATTCTGAGAAAATCAGTGTCTTCCAACCATAATGTGTTACTATTAAGGGGCCAAGGGCTAATAGCGTATATTTGGAAACGGAAAGTCACATACAGTCTTCTGTCCAAGAACTACACTGGACACTGAATTCAAGCTTAAACGTTTTTCCCTCTCTTTGGAGTACCATATTAGTGTTCTTTCATCCTGCAAATAGAAAATTATCAAATATGTAAGAGAGCCAAATATGGTATGTAAGTGTATAGATTAAAGATGTTCAGTTTCATTTTACTCAAGTTGGTCAATTTATAGCAAGCTTCTGAAGCCTAATAAAACCAAAACTGAGCTTGCTTCGGATATAGTCAAACTACTCACATAAGATAGCCTGACAGTGCAGAATTTGGGTTTCCCTCTCTTCCCACATTTCAGGAGATATGCACCTTTCTTGAGAGTAATAATGGCCTGTAGGAAGGAGCAAGCTGTCAACCACAAAGTGTTATTCATCTAAGTTGCATTTTTCCCAGCATTGATATTTTCGTGCACATAAGAAAACAATTAAACAAGAGGACACAGACAAGAAAATATACTGAACAGAGCTGGGACCTGCTCACATGCACAAAACGACTCCGTGTTCACTTTCAGGATTCTCTTTCTTTTTTTTTTTCGAGACCAAGCCGTTGCGCGTATTTCATTAAGCAGGGTTTCAGGATTCTCTTTCATAAGAAATCATGCTGTCTAATGCATATGCTTTGTTTTCTGAACAAATTGCAGGGTATTTATTGGCTGCCCCCGAGAAAGGAGATGAGCAGGCCAGGAAGAAAGACTGATCCTGTGATATGAACGGCTTGCAGCCATGAAAGTACAACAAGCTGCAGAGGAGAAGAGGGACAATAGGAGGATGAAAACTGGGTAGCATGTCTTATGCAATAGATCTGCTCGAGGCACCACAATTGTCCGGAAGAATGCGCAAGAAGAACAGCTGCATACCTGCTCGACTCCTCTGGTTGTGGTTGCAGAGCTTCTCCACTCCAAGCCCCCGGCCATTGCAGGTAGCTACAACTACAAAAGATTAAGCGGACAGAAAGGCCGGCAGCACCTTGAGGCTTGAGCGAAGTCCAAAGCCAAAACCTCCTTTGATCAACAGTGGGATGGAGCAAAAGATGGCAGTGAAGTGACGGAAAGAGCGCTGCAAGGAAAGAATGAAAGCGAGCAAGAGAGGTATAAAGAGAGGAGGAGGGTGCAGAGCTTGGGGACGGTGGGCTGAGGGTGCCAGCTGCGCGATTCAAGGGAGCCGGAACGGGAAACGGCAGCGATTTGTAGCTGTTCGCGCTTAAAGAGGAGAGAAGAGGATCAGAGGAGATGCAGTGTGTCACGCAGAGCGTTCACATGGGCATGCACGCAGCAGTGCAGCACACACAGACAATGAGAGGGGACATCTCCGTGCGCGGCAGCAGAAGCACAGGTGCACACAACTGCGGTTCCCACCGTCTCCTTTATTAAGTAGTAGATTTTTGTTTCCAACATAGCATTGCACATTGCTGCACGAGGCGTTTCTGAAATGTTGGATTTCATGTCAGGATCTATCGAAGTTTGCAAACAAAGCCCCGAGAACATCGGCCCTCGGCGTCCTCTTCGCGAGCATCCATCCATCTGACAGTACTCTACCGCCCTTAATCAGCGGAAGATCCTGGATGATCTAAACTAGTATCCTGTTACGTTACGCTCTGACATTATTATCCGACCGACCGCATTAACAACGAAGCATTGAACCACAACAGCTCCCACCATGGACGTGCAAAGTCCTCCACCCTACTCCTCCTATGGAATGGTCAGGTCTACTATACATGATTGTGCATTTTGCTTGTCCTGCGGTGGTCCAGGAACGTGAAATCTGCATGTAAAACGGGCATAGCTCTGGACATTTGGCAAGCTACGGAGTACAGTACTGGAGCAGTAACATGTGTACAGGCAAGCGGTTAATGATGGATGATGGCCTTGGCCCAGTCCGACCCCAGCAGAGGGCAGCCGGAAGCGAAAGAGGCGATAATGATAGTGGGAGCAGCCGAGGGCCGAGCAGGCTAGGACGCAGCACGTGCGGAGTGCGGCAGGCGCTGCCGGCCTGCACGGTTCCGCTGCCCGCAAACGATGCCGTCCTCCTCCTCCATGAATCTATGTACCCCGTGCAGGGACTGGTACGTGGTACTGCTGCTTCGCACGATCACGACGTCTCCATTTACTGACCGTTCATCATCGTCATCAATGAATGTGACCGTGTGCGTCGCCAACAAAAGGACTGAAAGGCGACCAAACTGGACGGTAGCCATGTAGCCAGCAGCGATCTGGTGAAGGACAGAGATTTTACTGGATGTCGTATCGAATTGTATGATGCTGCTCCGATCGAACGATGCCTTTGCAGTGGCATCGAACGATGCTAGAATTGGTGATACTATTAGGCAGCAACTAGTCGTATTCCACTGTGCTGTGCACGTACGTAAGACAGCAGTCCGGCACTATTGATGTGTCCTATTGTACTCTTGATCTGGTGTGTACTAGTATCTAACTGTAGCTTCTGATTACTAGGTTTTGCAGTAGTATTTCACAGTAAACCAAACCAAAAGATTCACAACTGGACAGTGGAACTGTGAGGCCGGGGACCGGGCATGTGAAGCATACCCATCCATGCATCCTAGCCTCGTACTAGGTGAAACAACGTATCACTGACACTGAATCAGACTCGGCACTATGGATGATTTGGCCTAAATTAACGGCGGTGGTTGATGCTACCAGTAGGCAGGTCCCACGGCGAGCGCTACTGTCTACTGATGATTGATGATTACTGAAAATACGGAGCACTGGTGTCGTCGCTTCATACTACCACGTCAGGGATTGATTGTGAATTCAGGGTTGGAGGTTGGTAAGATCTGGCGAAATCGTCTTCGTTGTTGTTCATATTCTTCAGGCAACGTAACCTGAACACATCATCAGCGGCGCTGCTTTGCTTTGACGTTACTGAAATCTGGGCACCAAAACCTGCCAGCTTCCATCAGTTGGTACCGTCCAGACGAATGTGCATGTACTACAATTCAGTGCATGCATTTCCCTTTCGGTTGCTACCGTTCAGACGAAGCCGCCAGGAGCGACGAGGTGTGCATGCAGGCAAGTATATTACAGTACTCATTACAGTGACAGAGCTGTCCCCAGGCAGAGCAACAATTCGTGCGAGGGTGAGGCGAGCATGCATTTGGCACAGGAGGATCGAAAGGGAGCCATCGATAGCTGCTGCTCCTCTCTCACCTCGCTGCTTCCTCTTTAGGGCACCCGGACAGCATAAAGCTCTTGAAAGCGAGGCACAACACACTGCAAGCCCCCTTCCTCTTGTTGCCGTCCGCTCTGCTCTGCTCCACCACCAAAGGAAAAGGACCGATCCCTCCAAAGCCAAAGAGGAAACAGGCGTCTGAACGACTGAAGCATGCGCCTTGCGTGTTTGTCCCCCGTTCATTGGTCATTGTTGAGCCTTACGAGTACTTATGAACTTGTATAATAATAATAGCACTATGTATACATAGGAGAGGTCGATGGGTTTGTGATCCGCTATGGTCCTTCTTTGTTAGCAAAAAGCTATGTTAGCACTGATCTGATCTTGGGGCGGTCCTTTCCTTTCTGCCCATACCCTACACATCTTAGGTTCGCATTGATTCGTAGGACCCCTCCCAGCTCATGCATGCGTCCTTCTTCCCCCCGCGCGCGGGGCGGTAATAATTCGGTTCAAAAGAAGAGCACGTACGAGACGAGGGATCGATCGATCGATCGGTTCAAAAACTGCAGCGGCAGGCAGGCACGCTTTACACACAGTGAAGAGCAGCGTGCTGTGCCCTGCCCACGCCCAGTTCGCGTTCCGTTCTTCTTTGGCGAGTGCCGCACGTCCTCGCCGACGCCAAAGTGAAAAAGAACCCCAGCTCCATCGAGTAAGAAGCGAATCTTTCAACGTACTCTCACTCGCACGCAGGAGGAGGAGACATGCGGTGAAAAGGTGAGTAAAGAGAGACATGGATGATTGAGAGGGTGGTTGCGTCTAGCGCGTGCCGGACATCGCGTGAACACAGCCGAACAGAACAAACGGCCGTGGCGCGTAGGGTGACGGACGCCATGGTTAGTGTAGCTGCTAAAGCCCGTGCATATGCTTTGCGTGACCACCGTCCATGGCTTTGTATTGGCCTGGGACCCCGCAGGCAACCTGCGGCCTGCAGCTTCACAGGCGAGGCTCCTCACCTCACCAGAGCATTCTGTTAACCCCCAGTATCTGGTACTCCGTACACTTGAGTAGCAGAAGCAAGATGGCTGCTATTGTTGACTAATAAAGTCCTAGCATTCACTAAAGATATCTGTTTTCCAAGGTGGCTCCGCTAAGCTGAATCCTAGCATGAAAACCATTGCCCACACACACCCCTTGGATAGATCCATGTCTTCACAACCTTGTGGTGCAGGGCTACCGCACACGAATCATACTGAACCTCCACATTGGCCCGACGGGAGCGTGATGGTGGCCCGCCACTTCACCGCCGGCGGGTGGTGCCGTGACAGTTGACGCTCGATCGCTTCGTCCATGATGGCCGCGCAGTTCTCCATGGCCACATCACGGGCCGCGCCCACCGCCGGCGTCCAGGAGAATTTCCATTGGTGCCCGGCGGTCCTGCTGCATAGGAGAAGCTGGTACCGATCGGCGCCGCTTCCACCACCAGCAACAGGCTTGCTCTCAATGCCGCGCAGCAATGAGTTCCAGGCTTCCAGCCTGTAATCGTCATGCTGTGGTTGTTACCCGGGGACGCTGCCGTGCACCCACGGCACCCTGCAGAGCGGAAGCATGTGACATGAAAATACAAATCTATGTTCTTATGGCGTCGCCTAAACGACGCCTATGCGTCCAGGCGACCCTCCAGCGCCTTGCAAAATGCTCGCCTAGGCGTCTAAGGCGGGCGCCTGGCGTCTGGAAGGTGGCACATCGCCATGCCTCGCCTTTATGCCGTAAGAACATAGATACAAATTAAATTCCACCTGTACAGGAGAACTTCACAAAAGAACAGCTAAATTCTGACGAGTATCTGACATGCTGTTCAGCCCCAGAACAACAATAACCCATGATACAGAAGAACAATAGTCAGTGTATCAGAAGTTCAACAGCAGCTGTCCCCAGAGTCCAAGCACCTTGTTATAGATTATATCCTCGCTTACAAAAGACTACGTAACATCAAAGGCCTCAGTTTTTTCAGTCTGAAGATAGACGTTGTTACCAATTTCGTTAGCTGAAAACCATTCGTCAAGATACATACCATCACATCCAACATCCACCATTCCTGAACCAGAAACAATTCATTATGGAGACAGCTACAGCGGCATCACCACAGTTTGAAGTCCGCAATATCAGATCTAAATGCTGATACATTTCCATACAATACAACTACACATTTCCAAGTTTGTCAAAACCATAACTAAATATACAACAGCTTCCATCTCAAGTTACTACCAATTTCCAACGGCTACATTCATGGTCCCTGGTGGATGTCCACCACATAAACCCACCAAGCAGCTCCATGAGACCATGACCATGACCTCCTGCCATGCTTTCCTGTGAAAATAACTAATTCCTATGAAATTCCTGTGTTCCAAAGGTGCTCTTAATTTTGCGGGTTATGCAGGACCAGGAGCTGTGAACCCTAGGTTCTTGTGGTTGTGGCTACTGCAAACCCCAGGACCAGGAGCTGGCAAAGGCAACTCAAGCGAGGGAGAGGAGTAAGGTAGAAGCACTGATGAATTCACAGAAGACATAATACCCTCTTGGATGTCGAGCCCAGTTTCATGCTTTCAGCAGATTGGGTGGTACATGTGGTTGGCACGCTAAAACAGTGTAACAGATACGATGCTCATATGTTCTTACAGAACTACAAATCAATCACGGTGGCATCTGCTTAAATAAAATGTAAAAGGACACATTTAAGCACTAATAAAACATATCCAGGGTCTAAGCTAGTATGTGAGACATAGAGCTCTGCAATTATGATGTCAGAAGGTTTCTAAAAGCGAGTGCCCACACGGCAGCCTATTAATAACTATCATAGGGTATGATATGGCATGGTAGCAGAATGCTGCATAAGTTTGAAGAATTGTCTGTTATGTGAGTATGATGTTTCTCATGTCTCACAACCCCAAGTTTGTGTTGTCAAAACAAAAAGTTTGGGGTTTTCTTCCTCCGTAAGAGTTTCCTCATTAATCTTCTTGATTAATAGAAGTTTAGAGCAATGAAGAAAGCCAGATGGTTATGCACCTTTTGGTCAAGAAGGTCCAGCTCTGACCTTCCACCTGTCAAACTCAGTCACACTCAACAAAAATGAGCTTGCATTCCGATGTCCTCCACCACCATATTCCTACAGGCAAGCAATATCAAGCATCAATACATCTACGTAGTGTCTTCATGTTAGATGAGGTAAATAAAGCCTTATAAACCACATCATCAGGGAAAAGATGTACCTGAGAGATACAAGTTGTGTCTTCCTGTTCTAAACTTCTTAGACTTATTTTCAGCATCTGGTCATTATTCAACTCAGGGACTTTGTACACGACAGCCCCAATACCCCTGAAACCATATCATTGAAACTATGGTGTAGCGAAGTCCAAATAACGTGCTAGATAGTAAATATTGAATAAGAAGCAATACAAGAAAAGGCTGAGGTTGGATACATATATCAATAGAAGGGGGGAAACTTGCCTTAGATTCAAATTATGGCTCTTGCTAGCTAGCTGATTTCCAAGTTCGCTTCTCAAATTTGAAATAGCATCAGCATCAACAGCCTAATGGACCATGAAAAGGCAAAATTATATCAGTAAACAAGTAGTACCTGTGACTGAATGCGAAGGTAGTAATCAAAAATAAAAATTGGAACATAATCTTATACAGGACCACCTAGACTCCATATAAAACCAATTGGCTTTGTACCTGCTAATAGCCTAATACTGGAGTACAAAAGTAGGAAGAGCATGAATAAAACAAAATGGTCACGAAAATTGAACTTCGATAATAAACAGAAAATGTGAAAAATAATATGTGAAATAATTACCAGGCAATTTCCAAACTGCCCACATCCCAGGGAAATTTGATAGGACTTCTCCAGACAATCATCTATTAATTTTTGCTTCTCTAATAATGTCGCTTGTCCATGCGAAACGACATGCTCTGGATCCAACTCCAGCAACTGTCACAGCAAGGTAAGTAAATATTAGGAGCAGAAGACGCCATATGTCCAATATCCAAACGATCTGGTCTACTGTTTTTGTACAAGCACCAGATATAACACATAACATCTCATCAGCATTTTCCTGATTTTTCTCCCACTTTATGGTGAAAATTTAAATTTTTTTTTTTTTTAAATTGACTGGAAGACTTTGAGATGATCTGATGCATATTATTCAACTAAAACCAAAAAACATGAAACATCATGATTATACATCAAATGGAAATACCAGTTATTTAAGCAACTGTTTTGTAGACATCAAGCTTGAGATGTTAATATAATAACTTCAACTAATCAATAATTTAGGTATGAAACAATATCAGGTGATAAAAGCAAGAACAATGAAATTCCTTTTTGTGAGAAGTCATTGCTGCATAAAAGAACTAACATCAGGAAGTTGTTACCTGATCAAACAATTTACTATTTGCATTGACATTGAATTCAATGTCCAAATCTTTAAGACCACTGCTGAAGGCCTTGCTATTTGGAATTTTCCATCTCCATAAGTCCCCATCTTCAATAAACTTGAAAAGCTTTTGCACAGTTTCCACCTTGTTGTCAGGTACATATTTGACTTCAGGTACATCTTTACCACTTTCCTTACCCCGTAAGGTGCTAACTTCTGTCAGGAGCTTGTTTCTAAAGAAGTCAAATGCAATTGTCGCGCCACTACGCTGCATGTCTATCACTTTGGTCACATTTTGCCCAAGTGTGGCATTCCCACACAAACTTTCAAAAGCAGTCTTATGATGGTCCAGGATCGTAACTCTGAAAAAGGGTAAATATTTAAGTGTCAATAGTGTTCAATCGAGCAAGGTGTTGAAAAATATTGACAGCTTCACACTGTTCCAGATGACTGCATAGTGTACAAAGAGTTCAACAGAAATCTTAGATTTTGATTAATGAATTCCACGTGACAGAATATAGCAAGGTAATCACTGTTGAGCTACATGTTATACACATGACATCTCACATAATCTTGCATGCGTTAAAGAATACAACAACATGGAGAGATGTGCATTATTTGAGAAGTAGAACAAGGATTTGAAACCACAGGTCCAGTCTGGTAGTTCGCACAATACTGTGTTCTATACCTGAGTACATTGCCAGCATCAGCTCACATTTGTAGCACAAAAGATAATTTTGAACATGGCCTTTTTATCTTAACTGGACATATGATTTTATCTCCCTTTGTCAAGATAGAAATCGAGAATGGAAATGACTTCACTACATTTGCTCACATCAAGCAATTCCTATGTTGGGGATATGAAAACTGGGTGCAGATGCTTACGGACCTTTCGACTTTAGTGGATATATCTTGAACAAAACCGGGAGGTCCCACAAAGTCAAGAAGGTAAACATCTTTTATTTCTTCCAATGGAAGTGAATCACTCCTACAGAACAGATTAAAAAAATGTCATAGTGGGGAAGACGGAAGAATATACCAGAACAAAAGTATCAGCACAACTGCACAAGAGTTGGTTTCACTAATATAAAAAACCCACAAAAGTACCAAAAGAGGTGGTGTGTGTTCTATGAAAAAAACTTGACCTGCGGGGGGTAAGACGGCCCCCGGGCATTGTGCGATAGAGAAGACTTCTCACGCAAGTCAAGAGAACCCCCGAACCCCTGCCCCACCCATACACAGTGGCACCGTAGCCCATGTGAGACGACCACGACCGGTGCCGGGCCTTAGACCCACTGGCGGAGCCAAGGCCCGGCCACCCCGGGCCGGAGGCCGGGCTCATCTGGTGAATTGCGGTTAATCCTATAGATTTCAGTGCTACTGGTCTGTCAAATCATTCAATTAAATTCTGCAGTTCACTAGAAGCGGTTGGCTCTGGCACTACTCTGACTTCTAGTACAGTAATAGTTAAACTAACCCACTCTGATGAGACCCGTAATGCAGATTCAATGCACTGGTGTCTTTCCTTTCTTTGCTCACGGTTCACCCGGTGATAGGCGGTTGCCCCTGGCACTACCGGGAGACCAAATAAATTCACTTAACACTCTTCGTGGTTGCTTCAAAGAATCAGAGTATATATACATAATACAAATCCAAACAAGCAACAAGATTGAAATTAACTTGCATTGTGATGATTTTTTACATACTAGATAGGGGAAAGTTAGTGGAAAAAATCAGTACCCACTGCACTAGCCAGGAACCATGGATTAGCTTAAAACTATTGTGATTCTCTAATTTTGTTTTCATGTTCAATGCCCTATATTATGTGTTAGTATTGCGTCGCGTCTCGCCCAGGCTCCAAAAAAAATCCTGGCTCCGCCACTGCTTAGACCTGTGCTTTTGTGTGTGTTCTATGGTTTAATGAAATCCAACAAAGGTAGTTCGATCTAGCTTTGATAATGCTAAACCTAGTACAGATTGAATCCTTCCCTCAACAAAACACAACTAGTAAGTGTCCGGACCAGAACTTTCATAATGCCTACAATCAGTTAAGGCTCACACTTCCATTGACAATCAGATCACAACACCTTTGGAATCAGATAGTAAATGAAAGCCTGCAGCCACAGTCCATAGTTGCAGTATGGTAAAGCTTTGTCCAAATCGACAGTACTGCAACTCAGCAAGCGTAAACCGCAGTAACGCCGGTGCTTCCTGCGTCGTTGCAGATCTCAGCAG
>JAKNSH010475744.1:0-10581 GCA_027790015.1 Cymbopogon flexuosus
GCAGGGGCAGGGGGGCGGGGGTGAGAAAGCGCTTTCACCGTGGCCCCTTTTATAGGCGGGTGAAAAGCAACCTCGACCCCCGCGCCCAACGGTCACATCACGCACACCAACGGACGGCTAGGATGAACCCACAAGGAAATCAACAGCTCAGACAAGTCTGAATCAAACGGTAAGATAAAGGACTCAGCCCAGCGAGGAACGAGCAAGGGGGGAGGAGGGAGACAGAGCCTCCGCGGTCCATCACGAATATTGATGGCTAAAGGCCCGCCTTCGCTGGGCCTAGCCCTCAAAGGGGGAATGTTGGGGAGAGTGACACGGAGGCCCACGGAGGCCACTATCTCCCTTAAACGCCCCTAAAACAGGTAAACAGACCGCTCCGTGTGGGCGGTGTAATCTCGTTTCTTGACTGCTTGCAGGGTTTCAAGAAATCAAAGAGCATGCTTCCGGCGGAGGCTGCAGTACCCTCCAAGTAAGCCAGGGGCCAAGTCAGGGTGCGGGGCCGGGGAAGCCAGAGGATGCCGGTCCCACGCCCAGCGGAGGTACCCGGCGGACTGGCGGAGGCTCTCAAGCTTTGCCGCGGAAGCAGGCACCCGGGCCACCGTGTGTGCTTCCGACGGAGGCAGCGATACCTTCCAAGGAAGCCAGGGGCCAAGTTAGGGTGCGGGGCCGGGGAAGCCAGAGGATGCCGGTCCCACGCCCAGCGGAGGCACCTGGCGGACTGGCGGAGGCTCCCGGCGGCAAGGCTGCGACAAGTTGAGATGTCTGTCAAGCATGTCTTCGGCTGCCACAAGGAACGCACGGGAGACTTGGTGGAGGCACCAGATGACCGGAAGGAAGGGGTTTCGTTATCGGGCGAACGAGTGGCTCCGGGCCGGCCCAGGTACCAAACGGGCCGGCCCACTAAGAAGCCAAGTCGGCGTCCGCCCCCGGAAATTACCGAAGAGTCGGGTAGGCCCACCTGTAATAGGAAGGGAAATAAGGGTTTCTCCCTATCGGCAAGGGACAGGGTTGTAATTTCACTTTGTCTTGGTAGGTGGACTGCTATAAAAGTGGCCCCTGGCCACAATAATAGGAGAGAGGTCTCTTGGTAGTTGCGCGAGCCTACCGCGGGACCCACCTTGTAACCCCACTCTTGATACTAAAGTTAGACTTTTGTCTACTACCCAAAACCTGCTGGAAAGGTGTTCCAACAAAAATCATCAGTGCATCATACCTATTTGGCTTTGTGAACAAACTCTAAAGATGATTTGGTTCGTATCGTCCCATTAAGATAAAATTCAATGCAGAAAGGTTGATATAGAGCATAAACACACTTGTATTTTGCAGATATCCAATTGAATAAAAGACGTATGTTTTGAATATGATAAAGAATTTCCATGAATTTCACCATAAATTTATTTGTTTACTTTTTTGCAATCGAATACCTGTTGCAATGTATTCACAGTGCTGATCAGCATATCTTCAATGGATCATATGTTTATTTTGAAGAGTGAAGGAAATAAACATGCTGTAGCATTATACTAGTACTCGTTTAATATAGGCAAACGTGCCAAGGCATATTCCTCTGTTAACTGATTAACATAAGCGTGTGTTCTCAGAGTCCATATCTAAAAATTGATTACATAAATGAACATCTTAAGGAGCACGCCACTAAATGTATTGGCATCTAAAATAATCCATAACATTTCTGTATGAAGTTGAGCGAAGGCAAAAATTATATAAAAGATATAACTGTGACACAATCTACAACTTTGCAGTTCAGAAATTTAAGATTTGAAACTAGTCAGAGTCCCAAAATTTTGTTTTAAGTTCTATGATTTTTAATTTCCATCATCAAAATTTTTAAACACGCTAGGATTTTGACATAGTTTATATCAAAGTTGCAGTTCTCACTGTAGTCTACAACTTTGTAGTTCAAATTTTTTTTGATTTGATGTAGTTTAGAATCCCCAATACATATTTCCAGTTCATAGGTATTGAAATTCAAAATTTCCAAACTACCTTGATTATTTACATGGTTAATAAAAAAGCTGTGGTGGCTGACTCTATCTGAATTTTTTTTAATATTTGATTCAAAATTTTTCGGATTAAATACTTGACATATTTTTGAATTTTTTTAATTTTCCAAACATTCTCTGATGGATTCATGCCTAATGCAAAAGTTGTAGTGCTTGATTAAAGTGTTGATAATGCAGTGGTCAATAAAGTGGCATAACACTGGGGTTGGTTGCAGCTCTTCAGATTGCTTAAATTGTTTTTTTAATTTCTAGAAAGGATTTATGAAAATGTATACACTAGTACTTCTTGGCAAAAAGAAAGTACAATGTCTGCGGTTCCTAATGCAGTATCGATTAAACACAATGGAAAAAAAAGTTGGATGGACTTCCTCAGTGGAACTACTCAACACGACCGCCTATATATATATTTGTACATAGTGCATTCTATTCCGCAAGTAACTTGATAAAATGCAACCACTTGTTAACATAAGAGATTGAGGTAAGGTGTTCTATGGAGTAACCAATATGACGCTCATATGTATTGGGCATAGGAGGCAAGTGGGAAATTTCCACTATGCGACTATACCAAGAACGAAGTGTCATTGTGTATCGTCGAGCGGTTTCCTCTTGCCTCCTACACCTCTAATTAAGCTCCAACTACCTACCATCTGTCGCCAGCCTCCACAGAATCTAGTGCGAGAGGCACCCTCAATGCATCAACCTCCTCATATCCGCTGCCGCCACAGGATGCCAGGCGGAGATGACCATCAGCTTTGCTGCTTGTGGCCTCCCCCTCCAGGCCAGCTCCGAGCCAGGCCTATGAACTTCCATATCTCTGTGCGTAGAGTCACCTTGTGAAGATGCTTGCACTGTTGACTGTTCTGGAGGTGGGACTAAAAGACGTGAGATGTTTCTGATCCTGCTGAATGTGAGTGTTTGTGCGAAATAATCAGAAAGAGTGTGCTCTAGCGCAATGGCCATACTTAGGACACGAGCAAGCCAAGATCATATACAAAGGTTGCTCAGTGGACAAAGAGATCCATGAGTAATATATGACTGAGACAAACACACACATCCTGTGTTAAGATTTAGGGGTCCAAGCGATGCTGGGACGAAGACCCCAAATGATCCGAAGAACACAGTGCCAAGAGATGCATTCTTGAAGAATGTTTGTCAGCTGGGGAAGTTATGGTTTTAGGACATCTAAATTCTTGAGTGGACTAATGGCATTGTAATTACTCGATCCCAACTAATATCTCAAGAGTAAAATTATCCTTGTTTGCTGGGCTTAAAATTCTTTCTTACAAATTCATTCCCTAAAAATAAGACCGCACTCTACATGATTTGAAATATGTGAAATAACAGCTAATAATCTTTTCCTATATTTTTTCCTCATACTCGTACAAAAATTGATTTTTTGAGACTCATCACTTCATTTATGAGTAGATCGAGCATAGTCAGCATCTGAGAAGAAATCCTTCAGTCATTTTTGGTATCCATGGCCCCTCTATTTTGAATAGAATGGAGGACACGTGGGTTGAGACAGCACTCATGAAATGAAACAGAGTTCAAACATACCCGCATTTGGCATATACCTAAACAAGTCGAAGACGTCTTGTGTGAAGATTGAGGGGTCCAAGCAAAGCTGGGCCGAAGACCCCTAATGATCGGAAGAACACAGTGCAGGAAACACATTGCTTGAAGAATGTTTGTCAGCTGGGGAAGTTATGGTTTTAGGATTTTTAAATCCTTGACTGGACTAATGGCATTGTAATTACTCGATCCCAACTAATATTTCAAGAGTATAACTATCCTTGTTAGCTGGGCTTAAAATTCTTTCTTACAATTCCATTCCCTAAAAATAAGACCACACTTTCCAAGATTTGAAATATGTGAAGTAACACCTAATAATATTTTGCCTATAGTTTTTTCCTCAAACTCACAACCAAAAAAATTGATTTTTTGAGACTCATCACTTCATTTACGAGTAGTTCCAGCATAGGCTGTGTTCGCTGGTCCGGACATTGGCCGGAATAGGCAGAAAACCAGTTGGTCCGGCAGAATCATTCAACCACGGTGTTCAGCAATCTGCCTAAAGTTCTGCCAACCGAACACGGCCATAGTCCGCATCTGAGAAGAAATCCTTCAGTCATTTTGGTATCCATAGTCCCTCTTTTTTTAATACATTGGAGGACACGTGTGATGGGTCAGCACTCATGCATTGTAACAGAGTTTAAAAATACTTACGTAAACAAACAGAAGACATGGTGATTGGTTTATATTTCACGAAAAAATTGGACAAATCTCACCTGTCTCTGCATTATTTTTTCTGTATGTGGCAGATATGGTTGTCGAAGACTAAAGGCGTGGCAATAATGAAAACAAAACATACTCCTAGAAAATTCCATCATTAATGCTGTTTAAAGACACGTCAGAATAAAAGGGTTACGTGGTGTCTCTGGACCATATGACCGCCTTCGTTACACTTTCCATTTTTTTAGGACTATATAGTGCATTCTGTTGCGGAAATAACCTAATGGAATGGAGTCTATAGTCTCGCAGATGTGGTATAGTAGGGTAGCAGATGTGGGAGCATGATGTTCAGACGAGATGGGAATAGGAGGCAAATGGGAACGGCATATCAGATAAACGATAAAATCCTTGGAGTCTGGAGACAGCTGGCGCGGAAAGCTCTATGTGCATGGTCAAATGTATACGACTATAAAAACTCAGAAGATACATATCGCTACATGTGGGCGCACGGTTGCGGACACCTGCCCACATGCATGCATGACCAAACCTCATGGAAATAGAATTCAGTTCTCTCTATGTCTGTCTCTAGATCATCATTTCCATTTTTTGAATCAATCAACTTATGATCCCCAACAGCTAAGCTAACGGCCGAGCTTGTTTTCAAAGTTGAAGGTGCTGCGCACACTCCCATCCTCTTAGCGAACATGTGGCCGGTCCGGTGTATCAACCCCATCTTGATGTCGAACTCCTGCATATTGTTTTGCATCTGGTGGCCGTCGATGACCACCGCTCGGGAGTCCAGCACCACACGTACACCACCACGGTCCCCACTCCCATTTCGTTGAAGGCAAATTAAAGCACAGTGTCTGAAGGATGACCTCTTGCGTCATGCTCGATCAGGCTGGTGAACGTCCTGTTCTTCCCTTGTGCAATTTCTGATCATTACTAAAGGTTGCTCTTCCTGTCACGCTTCTGTCTGTTTTCATTATGTATTGTGATGCTCTCTATCTCTAGTAATTACGTGCCACATCTTAATTTCTAGGAGCAAATGCAGAAAGAGGTGCAGCACTAACACTACATATCTCTATCCGCAAACAAGATGTCAGTGAACATGTTGAGCCAGCTTAAAGGTTTTTGTGTACGTCCCAAATGATTTAATTTCTGTACATATTTTGAACCAACTGCTCCTGTCAGTCCATTGATGCTGCTTATGAACTTGCCTTCCGTGCAAGAAGTGGTCAATTTGAAGAGTTATCCTGTGGCAGTAAAGCGAAATGAATACTAATTTAATGTACCTAAAAGACAAGTTCCAATGAGTCCGTGTCTATATAATCCTTTATATATATATTGAGAGCATACAACTCAACAGATGGAACCATTGTACCACAGTAAGGAGCATTAGGCTAGTGGAACAGGGAGTAGGATGTTCAAAGGAATCAAGAAGAACCTGCCATATTGTGTAGGGAATGGGAGGTAAAAGGAAAATACATATTAGACGATTTGAAACAGATCGTGACACGACAGGAGTGGAGGGCTCAATCTTGTCAGATCATACAAAAATACAAGAGTGTTAAGAAACCAATAAAATACAAAAAATAGACGTTTCTAATGTGTGAACCCAATTTGGTGCTGTGGAATCAAAAACGCATCTCTGATGTGTGATCGCAGATGTTACTATTCAAAAGTGGTTTTAGTGTGTTCGCTCAAAAGTAGATGAGCACACCTTGATTGCAAGGTAAGGCCATTTACCAAGAGATTGAGTTTTTACATTTTTGTTCCATATAGTGTCTGAAGGATGACCTCTTGCGTCATGCTCGATCAGGCTGGTGAACGTCCAGTTCTTCCCGTGTGCAATTTCTGATCATTACTAAAGGTTGCTCTTCCTGTCACGCTTCTGTTTTCATTATGTATTGTGATGCTCTCTATCTCTAGTAATTATTGTGCGCACGCAACTCAACAGATGGAACCACTGTACGACAGTAAGGAGCATTAGGCTAGTGGATAAGGGAGTAAAAGGAATCAAGAAGAACATGACATATGGTGTAGGGAATGGGAGGTAAAAGGAAACTACATATTAGATGATTCAAAAGAGATGGTGACACAGCAGGGGTGGAGGGCTCAATATTGTCAGATCATATTTGTACAGTCATAGTTCCTCGACCTACGGATGTCCCTGCTAGTGCTACTTGTTCTTTTAGTTCATGCATTGGTAAATCTACTAAACACAGACGGCATTTGGCAGTCTATATTGAGAAATAAATACCTTATCTCAAAGACCCTTACACAAATGACAGCCAAACCTAACGACTTCCACTTTTGGAGAGAACTCATGCGTATCAAGGATGAGGTACTGGCTAATGGTTCCTTTACTATTAAAGATGGGACCCAACAAGGTTTTGGGATGATAAGTGGGTGGCCGATAAGCCTTTAAAAGTTATTTATCCTCATTTGAATCGTATACTTTGTGAGCCTCAGCCAACTATTTCGAAAGTAATGGCTACAGGTCCTCTCAACATCTCTTTTGCAAGGACTCTGGTGGATAATAAACTTAGAAAGTAGCTTAATCTAGTAGCTCGGATCTCAAATGTTGAATTAGTGGAAGGTGCGGATTATTTTAGATGGAGCTTAACCAAATTCGGGTTATTTTCTATTTGCTCAATGTATCTTCACCTTATTAATATAGAACCACCTTTTTGGCATAAAGGGATCTGGAAGATAAAAAATTTCTCTAAAGATGAAAATATTTCTTTGGTTCCTACAACAGGGTGTTGTCTTAACTAAAGACAACCTCGCTAGGAAAAATTGGAAAGGGAGTCAAACGTGTATGCTTGTAATATGAATGAGTCGATCCAGCACTTATTCCTCGACTGCCCCCTTGCAAAGATGATCTGGAGGATTATTCTTTTTGCTACGAATTTGAATCCACCGAGATCCATCAGCCATATGTTCAATAATTGGCTTAATGGTAACGATAAAAAGACCAAAGGGTTGATCTGGGTTGGAGTTGCTGCTTTATGCTAGGCTATCTGGAAATGCCGGAACGATGTTATCTTTAACAAAATCAAAACTAACTCTTTCATACAGGTTGTCTTCAGGGGAGCTTATTGGCTACGTTTCTGGACATAGTTGCAGCATGACAAGCAAGCCAAAGACACCCTCGCAGTGATGAGCAAGAAATTAGAGATGATTGCTTTAGAAATATCAAATAGAGGGTGGAAGCAGTTATATCGTTTGCTTTAGTGTCTTAATTTTTGTTTCAAGATGTTGGTTTGCTTCATTTCATTTAAATTCGTTGTAATTTTGGGCTGTGTACACCGATGGGTGTAGAGGCCGGATATTGTTATCCATTATTAAAAAAATAGTGGCAGGATTTCCAGCATGAAAGAGCTGCCGAACAATCTTTAGCTGTTTGGTCTGTCCTTTATGTTTGTAATGGACCAACACCTCTGGTTCATTGTCCGAACCACTAAGAAGGCACGGCCGAAGAACAAGGAGCTCAAGAGAAGACATATCCCTATCCGAAATCTGACAACAGGCGACGAGCTTGCCGCACCTAGGCGGTGGCTGGTGATGATTAGTCTGTTGTATAGGTCTATTGACCATTCTGTTCTGCTTAATGAAAAATGTGGTATATCCCGATCTCAAAAAAGATTAGTCTGTTGTTTAGTTATGCGGCAAGTTGTCTCTTGGCTGTGGCCCACATGGTCAGCGTGTTTTCGCATGCGTAGAAGGAGCTGTAATGAAAGATGATGGGTGGTATGCAATGACAGAATTCTGAATCGTCCTAGTTGCCTGCCACTGTATAAACTTTGTTTCTCTGTTCCCGTTCCCTTACTATTTGTTCCATTCTTGACTCTGTCACGAAGAAAGCGTCCAATCCGATCCCTGGCTGGATTGTGACATTCATGCAGGACTATGAGTTCAACGCGGCGGCTCGGGGTCCCGTCTGGCCAGTTGTGTCGGCGGCAGAAACATAGCAGAGCTAGCTTGATACTTGGTCGTTCAATTTCTGGGATTGTTTATTTTTAGCAATCTGAGATATCCTCCTTTTCTGGTGACCTCAAGATTATGAGCCTCGTGAGCTACCAAACTGCTCTACTCCGCTCGTAGGGCCCAAAACTGGTGAAATTATTTTCATTGTCGTGATTGTTAGTAATCGTGATTTCATTGTAAGATTATAAAAAAATTGACTAGCAGAGCAAGCTTGCTGCTTGGTCCTTCAATTTCTGGGATTGTTTATTCGGAGCAATCTGAGATAACCTCCTTTGATATGGGGAAATTATTTTCATTGTCGTCATTGTTTTTTTAGAGCAATATTTATTTCTTTCTAAAATTAAAAAATTTACTCTCCAAAAACATCCAATCTTTCCATAAATGGGAAAATAGACGAGATCGCGTGGATATATACGTGCACATCCATACTAGGGAAAATAGACCCAATCACATGGAATTATAAAGAGCACGATAGGGTTCCAAATGCAAACGTATAAGAGAAATGGTATAAAATTGGTTAGCGTTATTTAGAAATTGTCCAGAATTTATGATGTAAAATTGCCTTTTGTATTTTAGAAGCGTGATTTTGAAAGTATTAGAGAAACTAAACAAATGTGCACCCATTACTTTTAGGAAAATATTGGAGATACACTGACCCTAGCGCATTTTCTGGTAGTGGTAGCTTACCGGGTTTTGCATCAGGAGCTTTTCCTGCTTAGCAATGACACATGAGCCACAAATTGAGATTCAGCAGAACTTGACACAGGCCAGGGAACCATGAATGGAATTAACATGATTTCAGAAAGACCATGTGATAGCACTTTATTGTTGTATTGCCGAAGAAATACATATGCATGAAAGATAAAAAAACAACTAAATGACCAGACAAAACTGATGGTGCCACACCATGACCAAATAAGAAAAAAAACTGAAGATGTAGATGCTCAACGGTGCTGTATCGCGTTTGCTATCATCTGAGCTGTCATAAAGTGAAGATTGGTTTGGTCAAGCCGTCATAAACATCTACCCTTTCTGTTCCTTAGCTTCGGCAGATTTATTTGGTCAAGTTGCCAAGCATCCGCAGATTTATTCCGTTGAGATGAATATCTTGCTCATAGCGTACATGGAGTTGTGATCAACTCTATGCCATTTTTGTGATTCTCCATCCACAGACCAAAACCTAACGATTGACACAACTGTGTCGGTTTGACGGAGTAAAGGACGAGTAATCACATGAGTTATATGGCAGTGGTCTCCAGTTGCACCACTAGCGCAACAAGGTGGCAAAGAAACACTATCATATAGAACACACATTAAGCAAGTGGATATACAGATGGATGAAGCAGAGTACGAAGGAGAGGCATATCAATGGTGTGTTGGGACTGGGCAATTTGGTTGTCTCTTGTTGGTCACCGATGAAAAAGAAATGTAGTGAGATACCTCTTCAACTCAATCCCTGTTTGTGCCCCCTCTCTCTGCTACATGCATCTAGAGACTTGGAATAAGGGGAGCAACAAGGACTGCTATAATATCGAACCAAAATGTTCAATTGGACAGCTATATCTTGTAAAAAAAATGGACAGCTAGAAGAGGACATGCAAGGTGCATTAGTCATTACACTGCTGCCTGTTCCCAGATCGTTGGTTTCTGCTCTGTGTGCTGGCATCACATAAGCCTTTTGTTTCTACTTAGACATGGATGCAGTTACCATGTAGATTCTTGAGTCATAGTAGACAACTGTTTAATGAATCCATTGATGTTTTTGTTATAATAATGATTCAAGCACCTTGTGGTTGTTTTGTGATTGTTTTCTTAGATTGACAGGGTATTTTCAGATGTTGGAACAATTGTTGAAGAGTTTCCAAAATATATCCTAAATTCAATATCATAATAGTTCTAGATCTAGTAATGGTTGTCTTGTCTCATGCCAAATATATTACTTTTTGACTGCTTGAGTTAGGTTGGTTGTTGCGAGATGGATTTTGTGACACCGTCAGGGACGTGTGGCAGTCCACGGTTGCAGTGGGGTCTACTATGGATAGGTGGCAAACCAAGATCCGTCGACTTAGACAGTATCTTAGAGGTTGGGCTACAAGTACCATTGGTGCGTACAAGAAAGAAAAAACAGAACTGCTTAATAAACTCGATGAGCTAGATAAAAAGGCAGAAACTGTTATCCTTATCGAAGTTGAAAGAAATTTAAAAGCTGTTCTTAATGAGAGATTAGCAGAACTACTCCGGGAGGAAGAGTTAAAGTGGTACCAGAGGGCAAAGGTGAAACACCTCTTAGAAGGAGATGCAAATACAAAGTACTATCATCTTCCGGCAAATGGTAGAC
>JAKNSH010475939.1:0-14710 GCA_027790015.1 Cymbopogon flexuosus
CCTTGTTGTCTATTCCCGAGAACATCTCGAGGGCACTTGCAATCTACACAAGTAGTATGTCAATATATGTAGCTATCACAAACACAACAACATAAAGTTAAAAATTGAAGACATAGTACCCTGTCTTGTATAGTTGAACCACTTTGATTTCTACGTTCAATCGCTTCGAAACACGAACAAAACTTGTTCACTGTAGTATGAAGTGTGAGCCATCTATACAGAAGTGAACTCTCTATCCTTAGAGTTGTACCCTTATTGTGCTTCTCAAAGTAAGCATGAACCTTACCCCAAAAGCTAGTACGGTTTTGGTTGGCTTCATGGATGGGATCTTTCCTAGCAAACAACCATCCTTCACAAACAAGTTCGTCTTCATGCACATTAAAATTTTTGGACCTTTTCGTTCCCTTGTTACCACGACTAGCAACAACTTCCACCTCCGGACTAGCCTGAGTTTCCTGTGGAGTCAGTGGAATGGCAAGGTCGTCCAAACCTGAAACATGGTCACCTTCTCCATCCAGAAGAATCCTCGACAAGAAATCTTCTCCTTGTAGATCCATCTCAATGAGTCTGAAATAAGAGATACAAGACCATTCAAAAGAGAACAATGCTTGTGCAACAGTTCTATTCAGTAATGAACATACTACTAAAACATATTCAAAAAATGAACCTCTGAATTCTACAAACTGAACCTACAATGGTACTGTAATGATCATCAATGAACCTCTGAATGTTACTGAACCTACAATGAACCTCTGAATTATATAGTAGTGATCATCAACATGTACAAGACGGCTAGGGTATGGATCTTAATTAGTACGGGGCATTGAGATGGTACTGTCTATGGTACTGAATCTACCTCTGAATTCCCATTGAATCAAACCTGAATGGTACTGAATCTACCTCTACAATGCCCTACTGATCATATTGCCGCGGTGGCGTCCTACAAAAGAATATTGGTGTTGCCGCGGCTGCTTTCATCAAACCCTAGTATCATCGATGGGGCATGAATGGAGATCGACGGGGCATGAACCCTAAAGCCATGAATGTAGACGGGGCATCGAAGAACGACGGGGCATGGAAGATATACAAGAGCAGGCGTCGAAGGATACCTGATCGACGGCGGTTGGCGCGCGGCGGAGACTTGATCGTCGCGATCCACGGAGGAGACCTGATCGGGATCCACGGAGGAGACCTGATCGCGGCGGCGGCTTCGGTTGCAAACTATGGCTTGGCGACGGCGGGATCCCTGATATATATGGCTGGGCGACGACGGGAAGACAGCCCAGAATTTTCAGCTCGGGCGCGGGGGAACGATGGCAAGCCTTTCCGCGCGCAGATAGCTGCACGCGCGGGAGGAGAATTTGGCAAGCGTAATTATTTGGCAAGTGGAAATACCAAACTGTTGGAGATGGTTTTCTTGTATTTTTTGCTAAATTTTTAGGATGGCAAGTCAAAAAGCCAATTGTTGGAGATGCTTGCAGTTTAAATCATGGGAGTACTTTTTTCTTTCAATATCAGAGACACAATAGATTTTATTCCTGGCCGCAACAAATTGAAACATATATAAAGTTCAAATAAAAATAAATGTTTTACTCGACTCCATCATCTTAGGATTTCCCTTTCCCTCCGCTTCCCTCGTCCCGCCAAAATCAAGAATATGTCCGCTTCCCTCTTCTTTCCTCCTTCCCCGCCAAAAAGAAACCCCGCAAAGCCCTTAAAACATCTCCCTCCAAATCCCCAACCCAATCCCCCGTTCCCCTCCAGTTCTCCATCGCCTCGCCTCGCCTCGCCTCTCGCGTCCCAGCCGCACTTCAATCCTCGCCCTTCTGCCCACCGTCGATTGGTCGCTATGGCGTGCGCCGCCGGCGACCCTCCGGAGAGGTCCCTGAACCAGCCCGCCCTCTTGGAGGATGAGGACCTAGCCGCCTTCCGCACCGTCCTCGGCGCGGACCTCCCGGTGTCCGCCGCCGTCGACGCGCTCACCCGCTGCAGCGGTGACACCGAGCGCGCCATCAAATGGCTCCTCGACGAGGCAACCGCCGCCGACGGTGACGGCGGCCGACATGGGGCCCCAGAAAGGGGCGTCAAGGCGGAGCGCGGCATTGGCGGCTCCTCCTGCTCCTCGGCGCCTCTGCCGCCGGTGAAGGTTGAAGCCGCCGACGAGGGTGAATTCAAGGTCAATGTCAAGATGGAGCCAATCGATGCCGACACCGACGAATTGAAGGTAAAGGTTGAAGCTTGTGGCGAGGCAGAGGTGAAGGTGAAGGTTGAAGCTCCTGGTGGGGTCGAAGTGAAGGTCAAGAGGGAGCCAATCGAAGCCGAAGGCCACTCCGAAGAGCAATCTGGTCGTCGGGTGAAGCAGGAGGAGGCAGCCGACGAGGTCGATGTCAAGGAGTAGCAGGCGCGCGATTCGCCAATCAAAGGAGAACTTTTGTCACCGCGCCGTGTCAAGGAGGCGAGTGACAACAGCGACGATGAGGTGGAGATCGTGGATCCCGCGCCGAGGTCCAAGAAGAGGCCCCGCGAAGACGACGGCGTGCCTTTCATCGATCTGACGACGTCTCACCCGGTGCCGTACATGAACCCGAAGCCCATCCGCGCGCTGCCACCGCCAGAGGCCATGCCGGTGAGCGAGTGTTAGATGGTGGTGGCGCCGCCGCCGCCGGAGCTGGACGAGTACCCGCCGGACCGCCGTGAATGGTGCTTCTTCAAGAAGTCGTACGCCACCGGGTTGTCGACTTGCCGCGGGAGGAAGCTGCTGGACGCCGGCGAGGTCGTGCACTTCACGTTCCCGTCGCACGACAGGCTCCACGGCGGCCTCAGGGTGTCGGTCAGGCAGGCGGCTGCTCTGGCGGAGATCGTGCGCTTCTCGACCAACCGATCTGGAGAGGTTCTTTCTTGCAACTACCCCCACTCTCTCTTACTTACATCTGTGCAGAGCTAGTATCTCAGTTTTCATTATCCGATTTATGGTTAACCGCAGATTGGGAAGCTCTCTCCCGTGTGGGC
Source organism: Cymbopogon flexuosus (assembly GCA_027790015.1). Classification (NCBI taxonomy): domain Eukaryota; kingdom Viridiplantae; phylum Streptophyta; class Magnoliopsida; order Poales; family Poaceae; genus Cymbopogon; species Cymbopogon flexuosus. The sequence continues at coordinate 3,010 of JAKNSH010475939.1, forward strand.
AAAGTGTCTTGCCCCGCTGGCAGGTTCTTCAAGGATTATGGTCCAGGGAAAGATAGTGTTCCCGATGATGGCGCTGAGGCTGATGCAGGAAGTTTTGCTGTATGTCAGGTAATGAGCAAAACTGAATATTTCATCTATGCTTGCTGTTTGATTGTTACTTCAGGCCTCCATTTCGCTGCTATGCATTAATGCTGAATTTGTTGCTTCGTTGCAGCTTCTACATCCATCGCTCGTCCATGTACCTGGTTGCTCCTGAAAATGTTCATCACCCCGAAAATCCTCTCCGTGTGCTGTTCAAGTTACTTCGGCGATTCGGCGTACCTGAAAACTGAAGTCCTGGTGAGGCCAAGAGGTACCCATCCAATGGACAAGGATGGGGGATGGCCGCTTAGAATCTTTTATTAGGAGCTCACTAGGAATAGAGCAGAGCGAATCGCTTTCGCTTCACTGTGTTGGCTAATTTTGCTCCAGGGAAACTTGGCTGCAGTCAATCCAGTGCCTCTATAAGTGATGCCATACGGCATCATTGCTATTAGCTGTTCTTGTATCTGTCTCACCCCACCTAATCTATGATTTCTACTTCTACTTGCGGCGCATGTGCATTGCAATTGCATCCTTTTGAGTCTGACTTGACGGTCTAGCTTGACCTGTGAGCCTATGAGCGATTCTTTTCTGGGAGCGTTAGGTGCGCTGTACTGTCCTTGCTCCTTGAGGAATTGCTCTACAAAATTTGGCGAATTCAGTGCATTGATTAATTTTCTGTGATTTACTTTTGGGTCTGAATTGTCGAGGTGTCCTGGTAAGCAGATCCAGTGAATCCATTTCTTGTTTCCTATTCCATTTTGGCTGATCGAGCTGTAAAACAGAGGACCCAAAACATAGAAGATTGCAAGAATGGTGGTTTGGATTTTCCCAGAGTTTGAGTTTGAGAGATGTGGTTAATTCGTTTGCGCTTCCAGGTCATCAAGATGGGATGCCATCCAGAATAATGGATAATTGGTCTTTTGGCTTTAGTTAAAGAAATGGGGTTTGGCCCTACAACGCTGAAAAATACTACTTGTTGGGACAAAACAGGGCACATAAGAATCTGAACTTAAAGAGAACAATCTCAAGTTTATCCCAATTTGGCTATTTTAGAAGTTAGTTTTTTGATAAATTGGTGAAACAGAATTCATCAGTAGTATTTCTATCATGTGATTCATTCAAGGATTGTTGTTAGTAAAAATGGAGTACTCGTTTTCCAGTGAATTACAGTACAAGTAATGGTCAGTTCTTACGAGCTAAGTGTTTTTGATGCAGCCATGTTATCTTATTCAGTTTGTTATCTGCCATTTTCGTGAGCATGGTGTAGCTTATATTTTTTCCAATCAGATAAAGTTCTGTCATTTTGGCTTTTGCAAGGCCTACTCTGGAACCAGATCCTCTACAGCCGGGCTCATCAACTGGACTCTGCAGTTCAGCAGATCAGCGCCGTCCACCAACATCCAAGCGCTCAGCTCGCACCTGCACAGGCACCACCATCTATCAGGCCAGCGGCCCAAAGCCCATAAAGGACACCGGCACAACGCCGCCGCACACCCGCGCAGGAGCTGAGGAGCACGCGTCGCGAGTCCGAGTCGCGACTCAGTCCTTCGCCGCCGCCAATGTCTCCTCGAGCGCGGACGAGGCGACGATAGAACTATGGCGTCCATGGTCGACGACGCGAGGTCGAGCAGCAAGGAAGGAAGAAGCCAAACGCACAGCAGCAGTGTTAACGAAATCAACGACGAGGAGGCCGCCATGGCGGCGGCCGTCGGCGACACCGCCAGCTACGGCTGTGATGAACTGATGATTTCGTCATGTACGAGTTCTGAGTGCTTCCGTAGCAGCAAGAGCATCATGTCCTGTCCTCGTCGCGGACCAACTCTATCATGTCGCCATTCAAGTCCCCTGCCGAAGTCCGCGTCATTGACGCCAGGCAGGGGCGCAGGCCGGGCCGCCGCCTTCGCTGCAGTCCCTCATCGGATGCCAAGACCCCTGTGAGTTACGCCCTCGCCTTGCTCCGCCAGCTCGGCCTCAGCAATGCAAACTCATCCCGGTCGGGCGCTAGCCGCTAGGACCGGCCGTCGTCTTGTGGTGCGGACTTCGAGCGTCGTTGCGCGGTGAGGGCCGAGCGTGCAGGGGAACACCGATCAGTACAGATACGAACGACTCTGATATGGGCCGGCTGCGCAAGCTCCACAAGCGCGGGCGAGGCGACGATCGGGCTACGGGCGCAAACTCCATGGTCGACGATGCCTGTGGCTTCCGCGAGCTTGTGGCCGGCGACGGCGAGCTGCACGCAGAACGCTCCACGCTGGGAGCTGCGGCTGCGAGCTCCATGGCCAGATAGTGGATCTCGGTGGGCGAGCATAAGGCAGCCCGATCCGATGTCGCGCCGACGAACACCGCAATGTCGGATGATGCCCCGGCGATGGCGGCGAACGAGAAACGACGGCGGAGACAGTGGTTGGAGGGGTAGTGCCGTGCTAGATGGGCTCACATGGGCCGGTTGGAGGTCCATTAGATTAGCTTCTTTTGAGCTGACGCTTGGATCAGATATATACGGCGTGGATGCATAACTGCAGAGACAGGTTCATTCGGCCAACTGTAGACGATCTCGTTCCACTCTGAATGATATGACTGTTTTCTTTGAGTGATACTTTTTCTTGTTATTTTTTCGACCAACATGGAGGGGAGGTCAAATTTTTTCTTTTCTTTTTTTGACTGAGGAAAACATTGTTCACTGTTGCCTTTCTTCGTAATGTTCCAATGTATAGATGGTTCTGATATGCAGGCTACCAAGTCTGCTGTTAAGAAAAGTAGGGACCGTGTTCTTTGGGTTCTTTCCCCTCATCTCACCCTGAGCACAAATAACTGATAACCAAACCGAACTAACCGGAACCGAAACCGAAAAATTCAGTTCCTAATATTGAGGAACCGAAATAACCGAATAAAATTTGGTTTCTACTCTCGGTTAACCGAATTAACCGAAAGAACCGATACTTCATTTACTTGTATTTTATAAGATTATGGTTGATTTATATGTGATATTTCATATATATAAACTATTATATACTTGTGTTATTATAATGTTATTGTTTTTTTGACTTTTTTATTATCTAAATGTTGCATAAATTTGCTTTAGATCATGCATATTTATTGTTTTTTTAGCCTCTCCAGAAAAGTTTGGTTAGTTTGGTTAGAACCGAAACCGAACCGAAATAATCGAGAACCGAAATGCTCGGTTCCAAGAATTTTTTTAGAACCGATCGGTTCCCATTTGGATACATATATAGGTAGGCAGTTCACAAACTAATGTTGGTCATGCACTTACCTTCTACTTTTCCTAACTATGATCATGATGCCCTCTTCTTTAACTTGTCTCTTTGCATGGGCAATTGTCCATCTTTGTTAGTTTGGCGTGTTTGGTAGGCCGCATGCCAGCAGCCATGCATGTCCTCATGCAGATTTCGGTTGTTTGGATGCTTGGCCGAGTATTGCAACCAGGCTCAGCGCTTGCAATGAGCATCTCTAAGCCAGGCTCCGCGGAAACGCGGATGGCTTCCGTTTCTGGCGAGCCAGGCCAGCTTCATGCAACATGCACATGCAGAAGCGTAGCAGCAAGGTATTTCGGATGAGAAAAACATGCAACCAATCAAGATCGCGCAGCAGCCAGGCTAGAGAAAGACGGGAACCAAATACCATCACGTCGTATGCACCAAACCTGGCCGACTCGAGCCTGGCTCTTGCATACGAGCCAGGTTGCCGTGAAACATGAACCAATCACGCCTTTCCCTGTGTTGTCATTGGATTTTCTTGTCACAATGTTGCATATGTTAACAGTGATTTTCCTAGGATTGATTATGCAGTGGAGAATAGCAGGGAATGTTCAGGCCCATCTACCAAGTTAGTTCATGCATTTGTAAAGACTCTCGGTGCGGGAATTTGTATAGAGTTTGTCCAGTTCTACGTCCTTGCTTCTAAATATTTAGGCAATTTAGCAGTTGCATGACAATACACTCTTAACTCGTCCTACTCTTGTATATCATGCATCAATAGTTTGTCCATATCTATTGTAATACCTTGCCTGCAAATTTTTGTTCATTTTTACTCATGTTAATTCTAATAGGAACTAGCGCCGCTTCAATGCTCATAGAATGAAGAGGTCTTATAAATTATTGTGCTTCAATGCCCTATAAATCATTGCCTACTAGTTGAGGCATCTTTTTTATGCTTGTAGTAATATCTTATGCAACTGCATAATCGAAGTGCTTTGTTTAAATTTGTTGTAAGGCTGCTAGCTGCTTTGTTTCAACTTCTGTATTTTCCCTAGCTCCTATTGCTCTAGTTTTTTTTAATTAATTAGACTATGTGGTGTGCATACAGGTTCTAGGAAATAGAAAGTTGGAATATGAATATAATCTTGGGCCGTGTTTAGATCGAGGGTGAAAAGTGAGAAGTTAGAATTCTGGGCACTGTAGCACTTTCGTTTGTATTTGACAAATATTGTCCAATCATGGACTAACTAGGCTCAAAAGATTCGTCTCGTAATTTAGAACCAAACTGTGTAATTAGTTTTTGTTTTTACCTATATTTAATGCTCCACGCAAGCGACTAAAAATTGATGTGATGGTTGATGTAATGGAAAAAGAGTGAAATTTTCTAGCCTTTTTGCAATCTAAACAAGGCCTTGGACGAATTAGAGTTGCCATTTTTTTAACAGTTTCTCGCCTCTTCTTCTTTTCTTAGAAGAAAATGAAGATATGCGTATGCTCTTTTGGGACTGGACAGAATCCCTACATAACCGAACATGACAAATCAAGAGAGGGATTAGAGCAAGGAAGGGATTTTAGTCCCCAAGAAGTTTTAGTGACATGCTCGGATCATGGCTCCATGTATAAGTTCCCCTTGGGGATTACATCCCTGCCAACTAAAAATGGTCACAAAAAGCAATTAATCTGATTTAGGTTTCAGCTTCTTTTATTTTCTTTATTATTTTTTCTTTCACCCAAAACAGATGCTAATTAAATAAATTACATGCTATAAACGTGCCAACCTTGTCCTCGAATAAAAACTAAATGTCCTCAAATAAAAAATAAAGTTTGGATTTTGTGTACTCATCACACCACTCACCACTCACCAGTAGTGACAAGTATACTTCTTTTCTAGCAATAAATACATTTTGGTTTTGTTTTTTATGCCAAATACATTTTGGTTCGGTTGGCAAACATTTACGAGAAAGGAAATTCTGCGAGGCTGTATGTCGTGGCCCACTTTGCAGTTGCAGCAACTGATGACAGTCAAACCCACATCCCTGAAAGCCTGAAGCGGAGAGTTTCCTGTGTTCCCCAACTCAGCCGTGCCGCCGCCGCCGCCGCCGCCGCCGGAGTGTGTCATCGCCGATTCGCCTGGTATGGCGGCGCCGCCCGGGGGAGCGGGGATAGTGTGGCAGACGCCGGCCAACCCGCCCGAGCCACACGACTACATCATCCGCAACGGCAAGTAACCGCACCCTCCTCTCCTCTCCTCTCCTGGAACCGCGCCCAGCACTAAAACTCTAAACCCCGCCTGTACTGATGATTGGTCTCGGTTCCCTCTGAAGGTCGGCGCTACGTGAGGCCTTACTACTTCGAGTTCATCTCCCATGTAATTTCCGGACCGCTTGTTCCTGTACCTGACTTCTCTCTTGTGCTACTACATACTGTATTTTATTTGGCTTCCTGTTCGACTCCAGATAGATTATTATGTGAGCATACAGATGTCCATCAGGTGTTGTAGTTGTAGATATGCCCTCCAACCGAAATAATGGTGCTAGATGATAGGTCATACTATCACACACATGCAATTTCTGAAGTTTCATCACATTGCTTTGCTTAACCTTTCACATAAGAGTAAATCCCCTCTGTTCTGCCCTGCTATGCCATGCCAGATTGTTCATCCTTCGATTATAGTATCATCAGGGCTTGTTTCTGTTCTTGTGGAATGCTGGTTCAGTTTGGGTTGCTTCGCTCAACTATGGATTGGATGCATTACATTCTCCGTGGATCTAAGCATCTTGTAAAATTTCTTGTTCATTCCTCATTTGGTTTTTCAGGTGAAGAACAGATGGGCTGAAAAGACCATTGTTGACCTCTTCACTGATGAGTTCAAAGGGCGTAACCGCGATTACTATGTATGATGCCATTGTTTCCTTCGAATTTCATGTACCATACTTTTATTTTCATCACACGTCATATATATTATATCATTGTCTGCCCACCAGTCCTACTTTTAGAGAGACTGTATGTCCATAGGAGGCTTGCTACTGAATGAAGTTTCTGTTGTTTCTTGAATCCCATCATCTTGAACCATGCATCTTCCTTTCATGATTTAAACCTTCTGCTTCAGATTTTTATCTCCATTTTATTCGTATAACTACAGTAACATTTGCATTGCTGCATCTAAGTGAAAGGTGAAATTCCTAGGTTCATGCAGTGAAGTGTGGGAGGCTTCAGGTTGATGGGCAAATGGTTCCAACAGACTATATTGTGAAATCATCACAAAAGATAAGCCACTTCTTGCACAGGTCAGTCACTTCACTTCGGTCAGTTTTGAAATTATTACCCCCCACTAAACAAATGCTCGATAATTTCGCTTCGTAAATTCAACATGGATTGCTTCATACAAACAAATGTTCCAAAGATTAGGAGCAGCATAACTGTTTACAATTTACTGCAGATACATTATCCTTTACATGCTTGCTTATATATATCATAAAAATGGCAAGTGAATCGGCAGGTAACTACCAGATGTTCTGGTTAATGTCTTAGTTTGCTCTTTCTATTCGGATTATTTTTAGCTAATAAACCATAATATAAATAGTTAGTTGTGCTTACAAACTCTTGTTGATTCCTTGACCTTTAAATTAATGATGCCATTTAGTTTAACTTTGTGTGCCATCTTACCTTCATGTAGTTCTCTAGTCAACGAGATGCTTCCTGTGGCATGCCGGGAAGGCAGGAACCTAGACTCTCTGTGTTTTGATTTAACATAAATAATTCACCTGTCTTTTTCTCATTTACAATTTTTAGTTCAAGGCTTTTCTAAAGGTGATTTTTTTCTTCCAGGCATGAGCCACCTGTCTTGGCGGGTGATATTTCAATACTTCAGAATGAAGTTGATGTCATAACTATTTGCAAACCAGCTTCGGTTCCAGTAAGTTTATTATATTCATAATAATGTATATGAAAGATGTTATACTAGTATACTACATGATGTATAATATTTATGGATCTGGTCTTATTATTACGACAATCCTAAGTTCTTTAAATTGCTTTCCTTTTTAAGTCTAGATAATTTCTTGTCTTATGGTTATTGTTACTAATCAATTGTATTTGTCAACATGTCACATGTTTATTAAATATGTCACCTGAACTAAAATACATTAGGTTCTGTAGCAACGCAAATTATATGTACTAGTAAATAATCAGTTCAGTACTCTTGAAGTAGTATCTGATGGGGCTTTTTCGGGCATTTTACTGGTAGAATCTTAGATTTTTTCCCTAGTATTTGTTATATACTTATATGATATATGATGTGATTATGCCTGATTTGTCAAGTAATCATGAAGGATTTTCCTGGATGAAGTAAATTAAGTTTGTTTGAAGATGAAATCAAATCTTGATTTTAGAAGTTACTACTGGAAAACTAGATTTCCTAGGTGGAATCAGTATCATTATTCTCAGAAGAAAATAGCCTCCAAAATGCTAACCAAAGAGGACAAGTTTACACACATGCCTTCTGCTAACTGGGCTATAGGTTTAGTACCTAGCTAATTAGTGTATATTTGGTTGAAATCAGAATGTTATGTACATGGTTCCCTTTTTGTAGGTTCATCCATGTGGCCAATACCGCAAGAATACTGTAGTTGGGATTCTGCAGGCTGAGCATGGGTTAACACCCCTATTTCGTATCCTTTTGCTTTAATTATCTGATTATTTTTATTTTCCTTATGATTTCTACCATTCATCAACATCATAGGTATTAGAATTCCTTGACTTCCATTTTATTTTTGCAGCGGTGCATCGGTTAGATCGTTTGGTTTCAGGCCTCCTTATATTTGCAAAAAATGCTGACAGAGCTGAATGTTTCAGGCAACAGGTAATATTAGAGACCATGACAGTATTCTCCTTTTTATCATATTGCTTATTATATGTGTCTGCACTCTAGCATGTGATTGTGTCCACTGTATGGAATAGAGCCGGTTGCAGTGAATGGGAACAGCTTCATTGGAAGGCGAGGTTATTCACTTAGCCACCCTGGAGCTGGAATGCTAGATAATAGATTGAAGAGATTAAATGTTTCTTTCTTGATCTCTCAGACAAGGGTACAAGGCACTCACCTATAGGCCACCAATTACAATCATTCAAGCTAACTGACTTGTAAACAACTGATTTCTCATTTCTTGTCTAAATAAACCATACCTGAGCGCCTGAGCCTAACAACCAAACCGACCCAACTTGAAAGCAAAGCAAGTGACACTGATGGAGCCTATCATTTAGGGGCCATCACAATAGGTCGAGGTTCACCGAGGATACTGCAGAAGCTGGCTGTCCAGTCCACTTGACCAAGAGCTGGTGAACACTGTGACAGAGATGTGCTCGACCATATTCTAGCACAATATCACTGGGATGATAACACCATAGTGTAGAGGCAGCAGTAGCAGCTGAGTAGCTGGAGGCAGACAGAAGAACTTCTTCACGGCTTACATGGAACATGTCTTACTCTCCAAACGACATGCCACTGACTTCATTTGGGCTATGATCTTGTACGTCACAAAGAAGCGTGGTCACAGCTTGTTATTGGAGTTGATCATTGAAGCTGAGATGTGCTGACGGCCTGACAGGTAACATTAGCGCAATCTGACCTAGTCTCTAAACAACAAACTCCACATTGTGATGGTCACGGTCGTAGTTCTTGTTGATCTTCTGAGCCTGCTACAAGTGGTGATGCACATGTGCCAGGAATTTGTTGCGGTCCTCTAGGTGCTGTTTGGTTTGGCCGTTTTGGCCTGTAATTCATTCACAGCGTTATCAGTCCCCTTGTTTCGTGTTTGGTTGGACTGGCATGCAATCCATTACACCGTGAATGAATACGGGCTGATACAGTCAGATTCCCCCTCTTCTCCCCGTGTAATCCATTTCACCCACCTGCAAGGCTGCAAGCCGCCTCTAAACAAACAAATGTCGCTACATTGTAACAATTCACGCTTGCTGCTGTATTACCATTGCCGTGCCTTTGCTTGAACCAAACAGTGCCCTAGTTAATAAGAATGGATTGATGTTGGGTCGTGACTGTAGACAAGTTGGAATAGGTCTCTTGTAGCACCATGTGGTATGAAGTGTTGTAAAAGAGCTCCGCCCATGGCACCCAGTACACCCAGTTCCGTATCCGATCCTCAATCATACAACGAAGATATTGTTAACCACCCTAGAACTAGGAAATCAGATAATAGATTGAAACAAATTAAATTTTCTTGGCTTGATCTCCATCTCCTAGATTAGAGGCTCCTGATATATATAGAGTGCCCTGTTACAATACATTTAAGCTAACCAACCTCATTGTATAAACAAACTAAACCTGAGCCTAACAATGAAGCATAGCTAGAGAGCAAATAGCGCTGAAGAAACATATTGCCTAAGTTGTGGTAGTCTTCTTGTGATGATGTTCCTAAATACAGCTCCACATGGAACTCTCTGTCTGCATTCATCTTATGATTTGCTACTTGACGATGTTATCCTTCTACACATTACACATTTTCTAATTTAAGCACTGTTACGGCAGATTGAAGCTGGTCTGCTGCAAAAAGAATATGTGGCCAAGGTTGTTGGGGTTTTTCCTGATGGTGAGGTATACCGTTTATGTAATGCCCTCATTTCTCTGGCTCCAAGGATAAATGGCTATTCTGTTGTGAAAACAAATAGTGCAGGAAATCTGTAACATGTCAGATCTTTACTTTAATCTACTTTCTACTTATGCCCTGTGCGTTAGATGCCAAGTTGTCTTACGTTGCATAGGGTTTCTTTTTCTGCTGAAAAAATTGAGATTCAACTAAGTTTAGGAGCTGTGTATTTTGTATTAAATTACTGTATGATCCAGTTAAAAAGAAGTTCAAGGTGACACCTATGTGTGGGCATGCACATACAACTAACTAGAACTACTGATGGTTCGGACTTGGACACACTGATTTGAAAGGCGTCCGCTTAGCCTGACTAGGAAACACCTGCACGCCTAATTGGCAAAAAGAGGCATGTTCTATACCGTCACTGAATCTTCTTTAGGAACTTTGTAAAAAGAATCTGCTTTGAGAACCATAATAGATTGCTGGAAAGTTCTTGCCAGTGTTCTAGCATTTCAAATATGTTTGTTTCTCATACATAAGCACTAATGTGTATCTATCTGAACGAGATACTTTTCAGCAAACTGTCGATGCCAATGTAAATTTCAATGCACGGGAAGGAAGGAGTACTGTGGAGGTCTGTAAGCAATTAATAATCTTGTTGTGCATGTTTTTCCGTGGAAATATGTTGGAGCAATTGCTGAATCCCTCCCTCCTTTCAAACAAAGCATATTGCTGTCAGTGCTATGCTAGGCTGGTACAGATTGCTTTGTAGATGTGAACAATGTCTATATATCAGATAATATGTACCATATTTAATGTTACGTAATGAAAACCTTGTATGTAAGTCAGGAATATAAAATAAGACAGAAATTCCATATTATACCTGTAAGAGATATCATTTTCTTTTATTTTTCCCATATAGCAGGTCAAACGATATACCACTATTTACTTTTGCAAGCCACATGCAAGATTTGATAGAGCTACATGTGCACTTAGCGAAAGAAATACTGTTCTGAAACACTAATTTGAGTACAATTTCTGAAATGCAGGTTCGAAGTGGTGATGGTGAAGAACCAAATGGAAAACAAGCACTCACCAGGTTTCAAAGGATTTGCACTGATGGGACACACAGTATTGTCTTGTGCAAACCTGTGACTGGTCGAACTCACCAGGTATTTTTCTCTGAATTGTGCACATTGCAATGCATTTGAGTATACTAGCGGTTTGATGTATTTTACAGTGGAACAAAAAACAACATGATGACTTGCCACTCAATCTAGATTTAAGAAATTAATAGATATGGTGCATGACATGCTGTGTCCCCAGTTCCCACAAAAATTTCATGGTCAAATCAATATGCAGATATGCACCTTGCCTCTACAGTACAGATGAAATAAATATGCATGTCATGGATTTGTATCCTTTTGGAGAATTTTGGAACAGTTCATAATTCAGGGATAGGGATGGTCCCATTGTGGCACCAGAGTTGCATTTTGAGAAGGAATTCCCAAGTTTGAATTGTTAAAACTCCGCCTATGTTGACTGGAAGACTTTCTTGAGTCGTCTCAACATTGCCGGTCCCAAGCCCGGGTAAAGCGAGGAGGGGGGTGTGTTAGGTCTGGCGAACCAACATCCTAAAACAGCCACTCTAATGGTGCTTGGAGACTAGCCATCAACGTGCCTGAGCCATGATCTTCTATTTCTATGTGTCTCTCTGTTTCTTTTATCTTTGGGTTTCATATCTAGCCTACCCTAACTTGCTTGGGACAAAAGGCTAAGTTGTTGTTGCTGCTGCTGCTG
>JAKNSH010476489.1:0-14884 GCA_027790015.1 Cymbopogon flexuosus
TGTTCTGTATGGTGGAAAAGTTTGAAATCCTTCGTGATTTCACGGACTACCGGGTTTATCTGAGGTTAAGTACGGAGAACAATCGTGTTAATGGTTGTTTTCTTTACTTAATCTTATATAAATTGGGCGGTTCTGTTACAACGCCGTCGGTGGAAAGAAAAGGAGAAGGAGGAGAGATAAGAAGTGGGGAGGGAGGAAAAAAAATCCGATTCGTGGGCTCTATGATGGATAGAGTTTATTATAGAGATCGTATGAGTGCAGAAAAATAAACTGTAAAACACAGAATTTTGGTAGCCGGTTCTTTTAGAAGTCGAATACATAGTTACATGAGTGCGGACGGCCTAATCGGCAAGCTTAGCGTTTCCATTGGGCTGCTAGCCAGGGATGAAAGTGGTACGGATATTTTCTGACCGTATTCGAGACCGAATTCGTTTAGAGGGGTTTTAATCCGTTCGTATCCGTGCCCGAATATTCAATATCCGATACCGTATCCGTATTCGAATACTCAAATCGCATATTTATGATGTCGATATCAATCATATCCTATCCGACATGGTTCATATTATCCGTATTCGTATCCGAATCCGAACATAAATATGAAAACAAATACGATATCGACGATATGCATTCGTGTTCGATCCGTTTTCATCCCTACCGCTACCGCTAGCTGCCGTCTGCGAGCCGGGCTCGAAGGCCGATGAGATCGAGATCGGGGACGTGGCTCGTGCAGGATGTCACGCTCACGCAGACGGCCAGACGAGACGGCACAGCAAAAGCTGCCGCGTCTACGCAGGGTGGGTGGAGGCCCGCGCGTCCATCATCACGCACCTCCACGCACCTGTGGACTCCCGCCGTCAAGCAGCAAAAATGTCTTGTCAGGTCTCGATAAATATATGCCGGCTAGTTGCACAAATGTTGGATCCCTTCAGGAACTTTTTTTTTTCAAAAGGAACATGCATGAATTTCAGTTTAATTTTACAGTAAAAAACGCTTGGCCAAACTAACTGTATAGTTTTGTTGTACTTTGCGAGACGAACGTTTTACCTAATTAGTAAAAATTTAGACAATTTTTATCAAATACAGACGAAATAATACACTGTGCAACATAGTATAGCGATTCGGGGGTGCCAATTCCGTGGAACTAAAGGCCTTGATTTCAAAATTTCCCACCGATTCCGTGGGCCTGTGCTGCTGTGCTTTTATTTTGGGCCTCACTTTGCAGGCCGCGCTGGCCCAAAAGCCAGCCGCCAGGCCAGGTCGGACCCACGCACGCACCTGTCATGTCCAAACCATCCATCGTCGTCTTCTCGGCCCAGGGCAACCAACCAACGAACGAACCCGATTCTCTTCCAGACAGGGGGGAAGAAGAAGCTCGCCTTCCTACTCTCGTAGTCGTCGTCCTCCCGACGTCTGGCGGCAAGGCATCGGGCTTGCGTGGCGTGGAGGTCCGTCCATCCGGAGTTCGGACTCGGGGTCGATTCGCTTGTCGGCTCCGAGCCTCCGAACCCTAGCTGCTTTGCTTCCACGGCACCCACGGCCGCCGGCGGGCGCCAAGCGGTCAAGCGACACCGAAGGATTTTGGGTGCGGAGAGGAGCGGGCGGGCGCGCCGGAGATGGCGAGCAGCTCGGCTCCGTCGCAGATCGTCTGCGTCTCCTTCAATCAGGACAACAGGTACGTGCGCTGAGAGTACCTCTCTTGTGATGACGGCTTTTTACGGTGGTGGGGATGGTGCATTAGGAGCGTTGGTTGATTGATTCTGGTAACTTACTTACTCGGTGTTGGATTGGATTGTTGCAGTACGTTTTCCGTCGGGACCAACGATGGGTTCAAGATCTTCGACGCTCGTAGTGGGAGGCTCTGCTACGAGAAGAGTGAGATTTTTCTTCAGTTCAGAGTCCTTTTTAGATTTTGTGGAAATATCCAATACGGCTATAAAAATCGTTTTGGAATTCTGAAACAATAATACATTAGGGTCTAGCAGATTCAATTGAAACAACACTCTGAAAGAGCATTAATTGGTCATTCTACTTCTCTCGAAATAAAGAAAGTGGTCATTCTACTGTGGAGGGAGCTGTTCTGTAATAGTCTACTGTAAGATGCTGAGGCTTTATGAACCTCTGTGTTTTGCAGGTCTTGGGGGATTCAACATTGTGGAAATGCTATTTGGCACAAACCTACTTGCCATTGTCGGAACTGGTGAACAGGTACCTCATTCTGTTGATTCATTGCCCCTAGACTAGTTGAACTTGCATAGGTTAGTCAACTTTTTGATTGTGACTTGTGAGTTCAAATTCTTTCCTCTTCCGCAGCCTGCAATGTCTCCTCGTCGTCTGTGCTTGTTCAATACCAAAACAGGAGCATCAAAGAGAGATCTGAACTTTAAGACTTCGATTTTGGCTGTGCGATTAAGTAGGAAGAGGTTAGCTACTACATCAATGTGTTATCAATATCTGCGGTGGTTCATACTTATGTTTTGTTAATTGATGCATGCCAATCAAGTCCCTGTCAGGATCCGCAAATATTGTGCACTTGTGCATACATTAGTTGCCCTGTTCTTTTGAATAAAGTAGTAATCACATTATGTGCAGGCTTGTTGTTGTATTGCAGGATAGGACTTTTGTTTATGATCTAAATAGCACTACTATATTGGATGAAATTGAAACGGTGCCCAATACAAAAGGTAAGGATCCTCCTGCTCTTTGTATACCAAATATTCATACCATACCTCCTGCAAACAGCCCTTGCTTTCAAGCTGGCAAATAATAATATGAAAAGCACTCTTGTGTTGTTTTGCTGATAATATTGTTGCATTTTAAATTAGGTTTATGTGCATTTGCTCCTAATTCTGAAGAGTGTTATTTGGCTCTCCCTGCAAGCACATCCAAAGGATCTGCTTTAGTATACAAAGCATCAAAACCTGAATTAATATGCCAGGTAATTTATTGTTCCTGTGTCATAGCAGGTTTAGATCCTTCCCTATTGCGATTTTCTCACATACACCTTCGTTACTATTTTATTCTCTAGACTAGTACCTTGATTGACACGACTTTGAAAAACTATTAGAGAGTTCAATGATTATTTAAGATTCCTTGCTCTACTTTCAAACAATAAAAAAAAGAAGGCAATGACTATGCAAATGATGTGGCAGCATTGAGCTTATTTGTTAGTAAAGCTAGCAAAATGAGTGGAGCTTGACTCTTTTTCCATGCCTATTGTGGTGTGCAAAACTTGCAATAAACATCTCAGTCACCTCTCAATGTTTAATCTTGCCAATAGATGGTCTTTTTTTTTATCCTCAAAGCAGCAGGAGAGCTGCATACTTTCTTCTGAGCAAAAAAAAAAAAAAAAAAAAAACTCTTTGGTTTGGATGGTTGAGACATCCAGTTATAAGCTTACATCCTCAGCATCCCAATTATATGCTCGCATCTAATTCCTTCGTTAAGAAGTCCTCGAGTGTGAAGTTAATTGCTGATTGTTGAAGCGTGGGTTCTGATGTAGTTTTCTCACTGTTTTATGTAACTGGCTGACAGATAGATGCTCATCAAGCTCCATTAGCTGCAATGGTTTTTTCTTTGAATGGTTTGTACCTGGCAACGGCTTCTGAAAAGGGTACTATGATTAGAGTGCATCTTGTGGCACAAGCAACCAAGGTGAAACTATCCCTTTCTCCTCCAGAACTAACTTGACATTTGTCTCTCTACAATTCACCTTATATCTTTTTGCATTTTTCCTTCAACAGTCACATAGTTTTCGGCGAGGAACGTACCCATCAACAATTTATTCACTGACATTTAGTCCCTCTGTTGATCTACCCGACGTTCTTGTGGCCACAAGTTCGTCAGGCTCTTTGCACATGTTTTTCCTTGATGCTTATAGGAACGCAAGGTGCATATCCTGCTTTATGCTAGCTATGATTTGCAAGCCATTATTTCACAGGCATGATTTGATTTGATCGCATCCACTTTTCTCAGGAGACAAGCAAACACATTGCTCAGTTCAGTGATTCCTGGATCTGTAACTGATGCTTTGGATCCAGCTAATCATCATGTTATTCACCATGTTGTCACTGCAGACATCAAGAGGTCCATTCATTATTGATACTACTTCTTGCCACTCCCTGTATAAACTTCATTATTGATTTTACTAATATCATCCTTTGTACTGCAGCTGTCTAGCAGTACACAGTGTTGAAAATTCCCAAAATTCTTCCAAATTTCCTGCGTTGAAGTAAGAATAGCAAAATCTTCATCTGTTCATAAGTTTTTTCCTTTTTCTTTTGTTGTGGAAACACTAACCGCTGCACATGTCTAAATTACCCATGCAATACTTTACAGGACTGTAGTTTACATTGTAACACATGATGGATACTTCCGAGAGTATCTGATCAACACGACGAAGTCAAATGAATCTTCGTGGTTGTTGGTGCGTGAATTTAATCTCCTGGACGCTTGTTCGGGTAGTCCGAAGCAGAACGATCAGCACATCGACTGACTTGTAATGCTCTCCTCTGAGTGGAACCTGTTAGGTGATTATATTTGTATGCACTCACGGGATTCTTCGGCCTTACTTACCCGGGCATTAGGACTAACTGCAACTGTACATAGTATAGAGGTGTGCATCACTGGTGGGAATTGACATGTTGTGGGATTGTGGCGCATGTAAATTATTATAGAAGTAGACAGCAAGTTTGATCCAATGCATAAACGCTGAGACGATTTCCTTTCCACACACTGAGACATAATACTAACTGTGATAGAAATTCATGAAACATGTCCTAAACTGATCATATAAACAACATCCTGAAAATGGGCAAGATTGAAGTCCCCATCTCATGTTAACTCTAACTTATCTCAATTTTGCTTGGGATTAAAAGCCTTTGTGGCTGCTGTTTTATCACTGACTTGTGATTGGAGTCTCAAAGGTTGTTGGATCATCATCAAACTTGGAGATGCTCTATGCTGAGTACTTTGTTGGTTTGAGGATTGTTAAGTGGGGCATTAGATTTTGAGAAGTTTTTTTTCCCCCTCTCCAGTTTGGCTTTCCGCAGTTTGAGCATAGTGTGGTCCTTGTGGATAGTTTTTGGTGATGAAATGGTTTCTGAATTCTGATCGGGCTGAATTTTGGGTACTGAGTAGATGACTTGTGAAAGTACATGCCTACCGATTTCATACATTGTGGACTTCTAGCATGTGCGGGTGTGAATGTGTGATATGAACAAATTATACAGGACAAAATCTGTTACTTGTCATGGTGGTTGTTGATGCCAACGATACCAATGTGTCGTTGCCATTGTAATCCTCTAGTGGTTTAAGAGAAGGCTCATAGTACCATATTTGATTCACGTGGAAAAGCTTGAAGGTCAATTGTGCATGTAAAATAACTCTAATTGTCAAGTACATGTGATTTCTATTTTTCTGTCTGTTGAATGGAATTCTGACCATTGTTCACCACAAGATGAGGAGCCAACTGCTACAGCAGCCTTGATTTTGGCATGTTTACGTTTAACCTTGAACTTAAAGGAAAGTCATGGAAAGTCATGAAGCAACATCAAAAGCAAAGAAACATTGAAAACTATAGGCATGTTAAGCTATCTTTCCCAAGAGGGGAACTGCGCTCCAACAAAAACACAGCGCCATGCCATACATATAGGTACCAACATTAATATCCTGCTAAGGCAGGACTGAACACTCGAGCATTGCTAGTTCCTTTTTAAATACATCCTATCATTATTCTTTTTAGCTCTCTAAAAATAACCATTTGAAGACCGCATCAACAGATCATCTTGCCACCACGCGCACTTAATGTTCCCTTAGCAGCTTCAGCATCAGATCTGCCAATGCTAAGCATTTTCATATTAACATACAGAAATTTGACATTGGTAGCAAAATCTTTTATTAGGGGGCTTGTTCAGTTTAAAAGTTGAAGTGAAAGGAGGGAATTTAATCATTCTCAATCCCCTTTTGGAAGGGAGACCCTTAGGAATTTCTAGAGTATCCATTACAACAATTTCCGCATAATAAGATTCTTGGAAGATGTACTCAAATTAGTTTGGGAGGGAAAATTTTATGTGCACCTGCGCTGCCTTTGCTTTAAGCCTCTGAACCTCATCTTGTGTGCACAATAACCTGCAGCAGTCCAAACTTTCAGGAATCAGGACTGAGAATTTCTTCATGTCTTACTTTGGTTTGGTCGTTTGGAAAGACCAGATTAAAGATGGTTACCGCCATTGCAGCTCCAAGACCTCATTCAGAAGCTCTTTCTCCCTTTCATATGCAGCTTCCAACTGGAAAGGTAGCCGGGGTTATAGTATTTACCATCATAAAAAGAAAGAGGTATACTAAGTGAGTACAAACGATTCGCCAATGTAGGTACTGCTACTTTTATAACCCTTTGATATTCATAATTGAAAGGATCGAGCATATACTCACCATGGATCTGTCAACTGACACTGCACCTGATGGAGATGTCGAGCGACTTGTGGAAGGGATACACTGTGAAGCCATAGAAGGTATGCCTGGTGAAGCCATATCACAACCACTCACCTGCTTCATCGCGTTAAGTATCTGGTCCTGTGAAAGAGGACAAGAATATGACATCAATACATCTGAAAATTCAGGTTCTTCATTTTGAGCTGGATGGGTGGGGTGTTCTTTATTTTGTCCGTGTGTATATCAGAGGTGGGTTTACCCTCTGAAGCAAATTTGTCTGTAGAAAACTATATAGCTGCATGTAGAAGGAGCCACCAATAATGTTTGATGCAACTTCTGCGGAAGAGGGTATACTTAATGATGGAAGGCGAGAAATTGTCTGCATATTAGCAAAATGGAACCCTTAGTTAAAACAATCGAATTGTAAAAAAGTATAAAAATGATTTTTTGGCTGTCTTTTTCTGCTTAGTTAACAAAAGAAGAAGAACAAGGGAATTTTCTACTACTGATTTTACTAAAAAAAAGGTAAAAGTGGAGCATATAACCTGCATGCTGTGACACTTCTGTAGGCCAGGTGGTTGAGCCTGAGATTATAAAAAATATTTCTTCATTTAATTTACTGAATAAAAATGCGCAAAGTATTAATGGCTGCAATACCTTATCAAAGTCAACATGCCCAGGTATAACTTTGAATCGACCTCTTATAAGTGGAGGTTTCGATCTATCATCATGGTCCTCTGAATTAAAATGAGGCACATTAAAGTTAATACGTCAATAGATAGCAAGGTTATGGTACACAAAGCTACATTTGAACTTTTCAACCTAGAACCTTTACCTGCTGATTTATGTGCCTTTGGAGCAGCTTCAGAAGATGTTTCATCTGATACATGCAAGGCCGCTCCATTACACTTGTCACGGTTGTGGATGCTACTCTGCTGTCTGGAGCTGAAAGGATTGGATCTTAATTACATTGCTTTGGAAAGATAGATAGGACAAATTATGCACTGCTGACATACATTGTTGGAAAGAGACAAGGATAAACAGGAGTTCTCTCTTTTTTTTTTTTTTTAAAAAAAAAACAAGTGTAAGAACTTCATAGCTTCTAAAACAAACACTAAGCAGGTGCCAAAAGATTAAAAATAAAATTAGTTACAGGACAGAAATGCCAATGCGGTAATAGACATAGAACCATCTGTAAGTTTCATTCTATTTTTTTTGTAATGCTCTTTCTTGTATAGTTGTGTAGCTTATTTATAATTTATGCTGTCATAAATATATAAACAACCTACTTCTAATTGGTTTATTCAAGGCTTGTGAATTTATGTAATAGGGCAGTTTGATTTTGGGTAGGAAAATTGTTCACAAATAGTCAAACACTGCCGCCAGAACATGTGCATAACTGTAAACCCAAGCCACGCCACTATAGAATACATCAACCCATAAGTGGCACTGTTATCTAACTGAACCTTCATAGACACTGCTGCAAGCTTTAACGGTATCTGGCATGGAAGTCCTATTAAAAGGACAGGTTTTGCATTTTTGCTTCTGGCTTTGGTCATGCTACTGCTTGAGACCACGGAATGCTTTCTTTAGCCTTTAAACAAGAACGAACCTCTCTTTGGACGAAAGGAGTCCATCTGATGAACAAGAACTAAAAGAAAACTTCCTTTCATGGGATGAGCTAGTTGGAATAATGTCTGGATGTTTCTCCTGGCATTCCATATCGGAGCTTTCTGTATAGTTGTCTTTCCTGACAGAACCGTTTGTGGGCATCCCATGCATTGAAGCATTCCTGACAGTGAAAACAAGTGAAAACCAATTTGATGATGAACAAGAAAGTCTTACATTGTCATCGCCATCAATGCACTCTCCAAAATAACACTAGATCTTGCATACAAGCAGCAATGTCTATTACCTTAACAAGCAAGCAGGCTGATCAGGAGATGAAACAGCTGACTTATCTTTGGTTGTCATATCATTTTCCTACCAACTTTTCTTGGGTTAGATGTCAGCCAAAACTTTATGCTGAGTTAAAACACCATAATTTCCACAAGAATGGAAACTTACAATGTCAGCATCATACTTCACTGATAAATCTCTCGACAAATGTGGCCCTTCTGGAGCTTGATCCTGTAAGCTGTCCAAGTCAAAGAAAGACATATCTGAATCTTTGCATGATATACTGTCCTCACATTCTGTGCCCTGCAAAAGGTGAATTACACGGGATTACATGGTGTGAACATCAATGATGGAAATTTATATGAGTACCAGTGAAGCTTGAGATCTCAGGTCATCCATGTCAAAGGTCCAGCTGCTAATACCCCTTTTGTATTCATCCTAAGGAAATAAGAAATAGCAGGCATCAATAAATGAATAATGTGAAAACTGGTTATGAACACCTGCTAAGGTGTTCTCTTTTAACGAGGTTATTCTGTAGTTTTTTTAGGAGGGATTGCTAATGGCAAAAGGCATTGCTCGACTTACTACAAAAATAGAGCCATTTCCACGAATTTAGTTAGATATTTAGCATGTGCACCTGCGACATTTCTTCTTTCTTTCCATCAGACATTTTCTTTTGAGCCATTAAATCTTGATCCTTTTCCTGCATCATTGTGAACCTTGTTGTGTTAATTTCATGTAGAGTAGTTAGTCACAAAGTAGAACTTAAAACTAGTGTACCTTCAAAGCTTGATATCTAAGACCAAGGCCAGGTAATCCTTCCAAAAGCTTTCGTGCAATGAAATCAGTCGAACGAGCTTGTTTGAAAAATGCTTGCTTCAACAATCTTTTTGCCGAAGGCCTCCTTGAAGGGTCTTTTACCAAACACATAGCAACCATTTGCTTGAAGTTCTATCGTAAGAATTTATTGTTCATAAATGAGAAGTTATGCTCAACTTATAAAATAAGGAGGCCATCTTAAATATATTTACCCTCGAGAATTTCTTATCTCTTTCGTAGTCAAGACCTGGAGGAGCATTCTGAAGTGTCATAAGCAAGACCTGACAAAGTGCAGAATTTATGTACTGCCGGAAGCCTGGAACATAGCACGAGGATTTACTCCAAGTAATGACATCTGCTGAAAGTATACCTTCATGGGAGGGTACTTAGAGAAAGGAGCGTGACCATGAGCAAGTTCAAGTGCAGTAATTCCAAAGGACCATATGTCTGCTCTGTAGTATATGGAAATAGCTCCAGTTAACAGATACAACCAAAGAAAAATACTAGTGCAGATGAAAATCACTTAACAAGTTGGGGTAACTATGAATACCCTATACCTGAAATCATATCCATGTAGCTGCTCCATAACCTCGGGCGCCATCCTAGTACATTAAAAATGTCCAAGGATGAACACGTGCAAGAAGGGGGGGAAAAACAAACTCCACATGTCATGAAATAGTATTATGTACGTATTATTTAAGATCCTGGTACGATTCTGTACCAGCAAGGCGTTCCCACAAAAGTATTCCTGGCCCTCTGCCTATCGCCAGAATCAAAAAGGCAAGCAGAGACTCCAAAGTCCCCAAGCTTAATTCCACCCCTAGAATCGACTAGTATATTTCCTGCCTATCACCAAACAGAGAGAGAAAATAGCAACCACTTAACTTTGCTGAAATAAGTAGGAAAAAAAAAAGATGTATAGCAGTCACAAAGGAGAAGAAACCAACAGATATAGGAGAATAGATCTTGTTGGAATTGTACATTTACCTTCACATCTCGATGTATAGAACCATGATGGTGAAGGTACTCTAAACCTTTCAGGACTTCACGAAGTATGGTTGCAATGATGGGCTCCTCGAATCCAGTAGGATGCACTGATTTCATTATGTGAAGACAGGACCCTCCAGCCATATATGGCATAACCACCCATAACGTTTGATCCTTTGCAAATGAGCAATGCGCCTTGACTACGTTAGGATGGTCTATCAGAATCATTGTCTGAGCTTCACGCATGATGTTGTTCTGTGTTGAATATTATAGTTAGTCAGAGGCGCTTGCAACCCTGGTGGTACGTAAGCTAGAAACAGAGCCAGAAGAAACTCGAATAGGATTCCATGCAAATGTCAACCGGGAGTTACAAATGCAGTAAAAATAATCAATTGAAAGAATGTTCAAACTATTGCAGCCTTACATTCTAGATTTTTAACCAGTACCACCAAACAAGTAGTGCTCATTTATTCATTGAGTCAATGCACGTAATTCTTCTTCAGCTATAATGCACAAGGTCGTTTTCTTAAGAAAAACAAATCCACCAAGGCATTATTCTGAACATCACTGGCCCAAAAAGTTGGCTCCTAAACTAAACGCAGGGATGCGCGCCATATCACAATCAGCGACACGCAGCAGCATCCACCAGTGAAGGAGACGCAGCGGAAGCAGGTGGAGAAAAATAGAATGGGGGTGGCGCATCGATCGGATCAGATCAGAGGGAGATAAGGAGCGGTGTAGCGCGCGCGTACGTACCAGGTCGCTGTTGGTGCGCTCGAAGTCGAGCACCTTGACGGCGACGATCTCGTCGAGTGGCTTGCAGAGGGCGCGGTAGACGATGGCGCTGACGCCCTGCCCGATCTCCTCGTAGAGCTCGTAGTCGTCGACGTGGATCGGGTACTTACGCCTCTCGGTCCCCCCGCCTCCGCCCGCCGCCGCCTTATCACCACCGGGCCCCGCCATGCTGCCGATTCCGTCCGGACGGCAGAACCCCCACCGCCTATCAGACGATGGCCGACGACGGACACTAGTCCCGCTGCTCTCGCACCGCCATTACGCGTCGGAATTGGTGGTGCATGCCTCGGGAGGGAGAGGCGATCGATCGAGGAGGTGGGAGTGGGACGGGAGGAGGAGAGGAGTAGCGAAGGGCCGTGCTTTGCGGAGGATGGCAAAATGGAGAGGGCATGCAACGAGAGCGCCACTTGGTTGCGACGTCGATCCTCGCCTACTATGGATTGCTCGATGTGTTTAGGATCTAATCATACTCTGATAATATTGGATGATTCATAAAGCACGATAAATACAGTAATTTTGTGGTATAGTATTCTTACGATCGAGTTCTTGTACACTTTTGCATACAATTGTACTGATAGATAGAGATCCGTTTTTGTTGACTGTCAAACTTATGCTCAAATTTGATTTTGGCAAACGAACTAGAATCGGATGTCTTTGGCCAACGAACTATCGCCGGAGTATGATCTTGGCCAGATATATTTGGACATCGAACTATCAAAACTTTGACAAATCTCGCCATCGACACAAATGTTGCCTCGAAAAATTATAACTAATTCATTTCAAATAAATAAGGGTAAACAATACTATTTTTTTTAAAAAAAACACAATCTATCTATTGGTGCCATATTTATAGTTGTTTGGCTTTTTGTTCTTGGTGTTAGTGTTCTATTGCTCATAGCAGCTGGCCGTTACATAGTACATGTGTATTTCAAAAAAAAATCAAAACAACTTATAATTTGAAATGAATAGAGTATAAAACTTAACTAGAGATACAACTAGAATTATATTCCTTTTCGAACCAAGCTTGTAACAGCCAAATGCTTTGCAAACTTGAGAGTTGGTCCCTTTTTTTTTAATGCAGAGAATTGGGTCTTGGTGCTGAGCTTTTGTGATAAATTGAAGCTAATATAACAGCAGCCAGAATCCGTTGTAGTCTAGTTTGTTAGGATACTCGGCTCTCACCCGAGAGACCCGGGTTCGAGTCCCGGCAACGGAATTTTTTTTATTGTTTTTTTCGTCTTGCCCATCCTCATCGTGTTGCGTCATTTATGCCTTCTGCTTCGTTCGGCTATGGCGCTGTGCTTGCTCTCTCCTCACAAGCCCTGTTTTTCTAGCGCCGTGAAACTGTGAAAGGCAGCTAAACTAGCAGAAGCGATACGCCGGACCCGAAGACCTGTCCGTGACCCCACCCGCGATTGTGAGGACTTGAGCTGTAAAGGCCAGGCAATCCCTCCATGTAAGCAACGGAAGCAGTAACTAATCTTATGCGCCATCACGGATTCATCCATGGACCATAGGCCATATAGTTAGAACCTGAACGGGCTATACGGCTAAACTTGCAGCACGGGCTATACGGCTGAACCTGAACGAGAGGGGATACAAAAGGTGTGGCCACCTGGCCTTTTTCTTCCATCGCCAACTGCAGTTCAGTGTATTGGCAGTTGGCACTGCGGGTAAGCATCTTGCCTCTCTCTCATCACAAATCACAAGAGTATAGCTCGTGCTGCATGTGAGCATAGAGCAGCAATGCCAAAAGGTGGGTGCAGATCCACCGTACTAGTGTCGCTGAACTCACTCCGCTTTTCGCTTGTCTCGTGCTGAAACTGAAACATGTGTTCCTTTTCTTTTTAAATAATTAAAGAAAAAACATGTGTTCCTTTGCTGCTTTGTTTCGCTGTTGGCCCAGATTGGCGGTGGCAATGGCCGGCCGGCCACACCCAGCGCCAGCGGCCTAGCCCACAAGCGCACCGCTGCGGCCAGGTGGAACATCCACTGGTGGTGCCCAACGAGCAACGACTGAACGATTCATCCTTTAACATCCATCCCAACGTCTAAAACAGTGTGATTCTCGCCTCAAAAAAAAAAAAAAAAAAAAAAGTGTGATCGTCAGACAATGTACTGGAACGATACTAGTAACAAGCAATGATAAAATATACCAAGAGCCTAGAATTAAACCGTGGCATTGTGCATCGTTGCCCGTTTGCCATGTGAGTTTTTTCTTTGTCTCGTTCCTGTGAAAACCGTGCCGTTCCGTACGGAAAATCCAGCAAAATCTATGCAAAAGTTAAACATTCAGGCCACCAAACCGAGCCATTGTTTTTTCAAACTCGATGCGGTACGGCTTCGAGGTCTCACCGCCGTCTTGTATGGTGTGGCACGACACGCCGCCTCTGCGTGCGTGACTCCAGTCCACATGCGGCCACCGTCCATCCATCGACTCGTGCATCGAAGACAAATCGCACAAGCCGTGCGCGTGCGGTGCGGCAGTCAAGTACCGTTCGTGTTCTCCTGAAAATTCACGGGGCCTATCTCGAGATTCCACGCGTCGGTCGGACTAGTCGTTGCTCTGGTCTTCCAAACAGACCAAGCGGACCGGAGCCTAGAGCGTCAGAGCGAGGCTTCACCGACGTGGAGAGCCGAGATTATTTTACAGAAGAATTATTGTTATTATGAGATACATTATTATATTTAATTAACAAATGCAATGGAATCTAGTAATAAGGGACGTGTTAAAGCAGATTGAGGTGATAGACTGGCTAAGGAAAAAGAGACAGTCCATTTTTTTTTCTAAGTTGTTAGAGATCGAGAAAAAATAAACTCACTAATTATTTTAATAACTTGATATAATTGCGTTTAACAAATGATTTTTTTCTTAACAAATACTCCATTATATATATACTCTATGCTTATTCCAACCACGCTAGGAATAGATTCCTGGTCTATAGGCACAAACACATTCGCATCCCGGCAGAAATATTGCTCTTCCGGGAAGAAATAAAAATGCAGCTCATCAATCAATCCTCAATGGCAGCTCAGAGACGAACGCCACCGCATCATCCGGGCCCACCCATGTGTTCAGACTACAACGTGGGGCGCGACCCCACCGACACATCTCCACCCAGACTCACAGACACATGGTCCCACGAAGCAATAAAAGCCCCAGATGGCCCACAGGCAGTGCAGCGTGGCGGGAGCCAGCTGGCTACCACTTCGCGCGCTTCGAGGCACCTCCGCCCGGCAGGCCGCTTATCTTATCCACGACGGCAAGGCCCACGTTTCTTTGGGCTATTTACAGGACTGCCACGACCGGCCCGTCGATTTCTCCTCCTCCGTCTCAGGCGGTTACTCTGACGGCACAACGAACAGCGCGAGTTTGAACTGGGGATAATCTCATAATCTGACTGGACTAGCAGTACAGTTTGGTTAGGAAAAAGGATTAATTGAGAGCGATCAATTTACACAAAGAGAAGATAGATGGAGGGAGGAAAAAACAGAGAAATAAAAGACTGCTGCTCTCCATTGATTTCTTCCTCCAGCCATCTCCCACCAAGCAAAGAATTTTTGGTGTTTCTCTCCTCAAGGAACACCTCTCCTAACATACAGTAACATATTTCCACACAAAAAATGCAGATAAGAATGTGAATGTTTGATCCAGGAGTGGTGGCCGCGGCCGGGCCAAAGCGGGAAAAAGAAGAAGAAGAAGAAGAAGAAGGAATTAGCATGGATCGGATCATTGTCGCGAGTTCTTGGAACCCCTGGTGTAGCCGTAGTAGGACAGGTACCACTTGACGAACTTCTTGAGGCCGACATCGAGGTTGGTGGTGGGCTTGTACCCGAGCTGCTCCCTGGCGAGGGAGATGTTGGCGTGGGTGAAGGGCACGTCGCCATTGCCGGGCATCTCCACCACGTTCTTCTTGGCCTTGACGCGGAGGTGCTTCTCCAGGATGGACACCAG
>JAKNSH010476652.1:0-11081 GCA_027790015.1 Cymbopogon flexuosus
GAGCGAGAGCGCGAACACCCGGCGCGAGTAGGAGTAGCTGCTGCCGTCGCCGCGGCAGCAACAGGTGCAGCAGCAGGCGACGAGCGCCGCCGCCGCGACCGCGACGAACCAGAGCGCGGCGAACGCGAACAGAGGCGCCGCGCTGAAACCTGCCGACTGCATGCAACACAAGTACACCATGGGTCACGCGGCGGGACGCCATGAATCCTCAGCTGAGCTGCGGGCATCATGCTTTGAACTGGCAAGCGGCAGCCGGCGGCCGCGACAAAGAAACCAAGAACTCACCGCCAGGTAGTGCCGGCTGCTGATGTTCCAGCCGCCGGTGTAGTACCTGAGCCCGTCGAGGGGGTCCTTCCGCCGCGTCCGCTCCGCCGCCAACACCGTCGTGTCGGACGCCGCAGCTGCGATTCATCTATGTGTCAGCTCACCGATCTTTGGTCCGCACAAGAAGCTTTTCATGTCAGGAAAGAAAAAAAAAAGGTTACCTGAGACATGGGCGCCGAGGGTTGTAGAGACAAGAACGACGACGAGCCATGTTCTGCCACACGGAGCCATGGCTGCCCTGCCTTGCCTATGCCTACGCAAGCGAAGCTCCGACTCCGAGGCCGGCGACGTACGCTGATCAAATGAGCTGCGAAACGTGTGTGTACAAGACCGAGTATATGGTAGTACTCGATCAGCAGTCGGCAATCGGCAGTGGGTTACAGGGTGAAGCGACTGGAACTGGTCGCGCGAAATTTGTAATGTTTTCTTTGTCGTCAGAGAAGTGGATGCATGAGCAAGGTGTTGTGTTAGGTGTGTGACCGTGACCTTGTGTATCTGAGAGAGAGATGAATCATGCATGCAAACGCTGGCCGGGTCTTCACCTTTTGAAGAGTTATGCAGAGCTTGTTATGAGGCGCTGCGAAAAGCTCTTTTTGTTCCGAGTTAATAAATTCAGGTCATTTTCCAGTTTGATCACTACCGTTGCAGAAACAAAAAAAAAATGTGTGTAAAAGTATGTTGAGACCAGATGTTCGTCTCCTGGCTGTTTTAAAAAACAAATGAAAGGTGAATGAGGTATCTTTCCTTGTCCTGAACAGAAGATCCAAGCACCATCGTATGTATCTATGTTTCTGAAAATTTCCTTAGCTGTGTGGAACTGTTATACTTAGAGCATCTCAAATCGAACCTTCAGAAGTTATTACTGGTCCTTGTCTACACTATTATATAGTTTGTGTATATCATCCTATATTTTTTTTTAAAAAAAAAACTTACTTCTTTGTGCATTAAGGAGACACGGGACTACGCGTAACACACATTGTTTAAAAAGACGAATACTTGCCCGGTTAGGTAAACATCCATGGGTAACATCCAATGACATCGCCATTAGTACTCAGTCAAGGCCAATGCACATCATTAAGCATCTCGCAAGTTACGCAAAATGACTTGTGCGGCATAGATCGTTTTGCTACCAGTATTGACTTTGGGCATCCATGTCAGACGTCCGATTAAAGACGTAACATGCCACGTTACATGTCAAGAGATGCATTATATCTGTTCATATTAGATGGTTCAGACTCAAGAGGCCTGTGATTGAAGTTTGTCCATCAGCTTTGTAGTTCAGGGTTCAATGCAT
Organism: Cymbopogon flexuosus; assembly: GCA_027790015.1. Lineage (NCBI taxonomy): Eukaryota > Viridiplantae > Streptophyta > Magnoliopsida > Poales > Poaceae > Cymbopogon > Cymbopogon flexuosus. The sequence continues at coordinate 1,619 of JAKNSH010476652.1, forward strand.
ACACCTCCAGATTAAGAAATAAGGTCCAAATAAGACAGAGAAGTTAAACTGTGCACCCAAGCGGCCAGGCCCGTGTTGCACTCTATTGATTCATGCTGCACTTGAAAGCCATTCATATCACATCAAATACTGCAAGACAATCGGATTATTGGACCGATATAAGCCATGTATATGGACAGATTACATACATATGTTACAACATGAGGCCATTGGTTACAGCGGACTCCGGGTGACTAACCTAGATCTTCTGTACTTCCACTAACCCCCAACCCAATACCAACAGTTGGAAAAAACAGCTGGATTTGGGATTGCATGTAAATTACTGCTAGGACCCAAAAATGTACAACCTTTCCCCTCCTACAGATCAGCAAATACATCTATGTTAGCAAGATCCACATGCTAAATCTAATTATTATATTGCTATTCAATAGCATCTTCTGCCTCGGTGAGCAGATCTGCGCTTTCGTCAAGCAGATAATCGCAGACCTCCATGAGCTCGTCAGCAAGTGGAGGGATGTGAGGATGGCGAACGTCGTTGTATTCGTGTGCGTTCAGTTGTATCTGTGCTACATCGTGCCTGAACTCATCCCGATTTCTGTACACCATCTTCCTCACCTTGTCCCTGATGGTACCAAGATCCATTGGGTGATGTATGATGTCAAGGTAATCAGGAGCATCTTTCTTTGTCACTGGTTTTAAAAATAGCAGTGATGCACTCAAACCCCGCAAGTGATCAACTATCTTTTCCAAAATGTTGGAGAGCTCAACCTGCATGACGAGGAAGCAATTAATCAAGCCTGAATTCCATTTCCAACAAATCCCTCCATGTGTAATTTACTTTGTTAGCTTTTAGCAGTTGTATACAATCCAATTTAACAAACCCTACTGTATCAAATTATCAGTTTATATAGAAAAAGTTCAGCAAAACAACTATCAAAAAGTGGAACAAATACTAAAACAAGTGGGTGGACAGTAACACTAAAACTACAGAAATTTACTCCATTTTAAAATACAAGACATACTAGCTTTTGTTATCTTGTTTCAAAATCCTTGTGTGTTTATTTCAATGATATTTTCTATTTTGCCATAATTGCTGTTTATCACACAGCTATATTCTCAACAGGCAAGAGGCAAGGCATTAACACAGGCGATGCTATTGTCATTTTCCAAAGCACTTGCAATAGAATTAAACATATAGCTCAAAACTAAGAAAATGTACCTCTCCTCCTCTGCGACGCTTAGCAGATGATGCATATCCAATCACATGAGCTGGACTAGATCGTTTTACTGCTCGATGTCTTTCAGGTACCCTTCTGTCATTTCTGTATGGCCTGTGATCAAGTAAGTCATCATCTTTGAATTCATGTTTTTTCTTTTTCTTGTTTTTCTTTTTCGACTTTAGATGATCTTCCTCCCTTGATGCATATATCGTAGCATCAAAGAGCCTTGGTTGTGGCATTTCTCTTTGCTCCTCAAAATCTCTCCAGGATCTGTCATTTTGCACTATGGCTTTGCTTCTTTTTCCTTCCAGACCAAGCCTCCTCTCATGTGAGGAATTCATCTGGCTGGGTTCCCCACCAAACCAATGATCATCCTCTCTACTTTTATCCTCAAAACTCGATAATTCTACAATTTTTCTTATCTTTCTGGTGGGCTCCTGACCACTCCTAGGTTCAACATGCCTTGGTTGGTCTATACCTTTAGGCTGCTTGATGGTGATCTTTTTGCGAGGTACATCCTTTTCTTCAGCAGGAGGCCGAAACACAACAGATGGCTTTGGAGTGTCAGGAGGAAGATCATCAGACTTCATCTTATTAGGTATCACTATCTTATTTATCTTTCCAGTAGATCTACTGTCCGTAACATCCATGACACGTTTATCAGAAACGAGTGAAATGGAGAGTGACATGTTCCTCTCCAATGATTTATCAGGTGCCCCTACTTTGAATTTTACTGGGACAGATTTTGTCTTTTCAATACCTTCTGGCCCTTCAGTTTCAGTAACTTCAGAGGAAACTTTTGTTATCAGCCTTTTAGGTATCTTTGCTTGCAAATGGTTTATATCTGTAGGGTTGGGCTTAACTGAATTAGCATCCATTTCTGACGTTTCTGGATCCTCCCCATACTTGGGACACAGTTTGTTAGTCCGCATATGCCCAACCTACAACAGCAAAGAGACAAAAAAAAAAAATCATGAAACATAATAATATTTTTCAGAAGGGCGCATGCAAGAAATTGGTTACTGAGCCTACCTGACCACAGGCTCCACAAACAAGAGTATCCCCCCTTGCACCCTGTTTCTTCTCCTGAAAATATGGAAAAGCATGCCACATAAGACCCACAATAGCAAAGATCAGATCAGCTTCTATATGTATTGCACGGTTGAGAAAGAAAGGTTCTCTATGAATCATCGAACTAACACGTATTCAAATATTAGAATTTTACCAGCATACTTCCAACCTAATACTTACATAGGCACAATAGCAAACCAATATCCGCGGCACCGCGGCACTAAATGGTACAAATACCTTAAATTGACACCATATTACAAATACAAACTTGTGCAGTTTTGTTTCCAACTTAGATTAACACCCATCAGCTGCTTCTGCATGAAGCATGATGGAAAGGAAAAAAAAAACCAAAAGGGTAACATCATTGATGTACCGAATATCATTATACCAAAGTAAAAACATTATATTAACACTTAGCACTAGTGCAGGTGTCTGATATTAAAATAAGTATAATGGAGAAAAAAGCTGATTCAAATCGACACAAAAAATATTCATGTGGATAGAACTTCACATATCATAGTCATCTTTCTGGGCTTACCTTAGGTCCATCCTTTCCTAGAACATTTTTCTTTTTAACTAGAAGGATCTCATTTACATCAAGTGCCATCTTTGCTTTTAGTTTTGAAGGCAAACCACCCTCAGCAAAAGAATTTTCAACCTGCATGGAGTAACATGAATAACATCATTACAGATTGTTTCTCTCAGAATAACAATAAATCAAAAGAACAGGACAATGAAGACCAGTTCCAGAACTTCAGGTAGACTAATACCTCTTTTCCTTCTCTTGGTGTGCCCTCCTTTGGGGTTAATGCACCAGCATAACCAGATGATTTGATCATTTGACCAGTCTTACTCTGCTTCATTTTATTGGCACCTATAGAGGTGCCACAATTTGTCAATTCTCCAGGCTGTTTTTTCCTCTTCACATCATTACCATCATCTGCATCGTAAGAGGCCATAAATCATATGCACCAGCGGTCGTTTTTGCAAAGAACATAGAAGAAAATAACTACCTTCAAGTAGCTTCTTTGCCAGAGAAGCTTCTGTTTCATCATCTTCAATTTCCTCGTTAATTTGGGCATGCGTAGAGCACCTTCTCATTTTAAGTCCTCTCATTCCATCTGCTTTATCAATTCGCAAGTCTGCTGTACTAGTATCATCATCATCAAATTCTTCTGCGTCTAGCAAGTTCTCAAGATCCCCAGCAAACGAGTCTAGATCACTATTAGCTTCTGTGTCACTGACATTGTCATCACCATCTATAGCTGAAAGTGACTGGACTTGTCTGTCCCAAATTTCCTGACATTTCTCCCTAGTTTGCTGCTGAAGTTGCAGAAAAGACATCCTTTGTCCACGTGCAAACTTACTAACAGGAATTTCGTCAATAGTAATTCCCGATGCAGCTTGCTCACTTGAAAGCTTCCTCACCATAGCAATCCGATGCCACCTTGTTAATTTATCAATTTGCTCTTCAGGTACACCGAATTTCAGCAGCAACTATATATAGAAGTGCATCAATTATTTAGTGAACAAAGTTTAAAGGTGGAATAAATGAAGGACAGGCAACACATGCCAAGCTTTGGAGGTGGTCACTATGGATTTCCTTTTCACCAAGAATGGGTGCAGATTTTAGCAATATGCTTTGTGATCAATTATAAATGATACACCACATATTTTATTATAGTTGCTTCCTTCAAATTCTTGGCTGTGAGCTGATATGATGTATCAATGAACCAGGATGTATGCAAACTATGCAATGGCTGGAATAAGTTTCTGTTTCCTAAAAAGATTCACAATTTTCATTCTAGTATTACACATACACTACAGGAAGCTCAGCTAGCTCGGTTGAGTGGTGTGAATGTTACATAGTTCAAATCCTCATCAAGGTGAAACTTTCTTATTAACATAAAGCCACCTACTTCCTCCTAGGTTAGTCCAGTGTTTTTTAATCATTCGTACACTATAGTTTTTTAAAATACAAAGGCCAGGAACTAGTACACCATAATGCAATAATATGAAAGAGATCATAGATGTCTCCTTCAACAGTAATGAAAGAAAGTATATCAAAATGCAACTGAGTATGTCAATGGCGAACGGCCAGTTATTGTATAAGTCAACACTGTAATGAAAATGAGAATTGTTTTCATTTTATGGAGCAAGTGCTGCTTTTTTGGAGGGCCCACATGTGGCTGGCATAATATAATGATCCCGTAAATAAGAATGCCAAAGACCATCATATATTAATATACACACTCTGTTCATACAAGCATGTTTAATGGTATTAGGGGCTTTTTTGTAGCCTCCCAGGCAAGATTCCCGCCAGGCATCGATCCTAGCCCCAGGCCCCTGGAATCAGACACCAGGGGAGCGACGCACAAGCCAGGCAGCCTTTGCCTGGGAAACAACCCCTTAGGCATGCCAATATCTCCAAAGCCAGGCAATGTTTCCTATGTTTATTATTACAGAAATTAGTACAATGGTACCATTATTACAGAAATTAGTACAATGGTACCTCACGGGCTGCATCCATGCTCAACCTTCGGAGATCAGCATCAGTCCCAGTTACAGTGGTACCCTTTGCAGCAGCTGACTTCTTCTTGAGCACTGAATTGGAGGCAGGTGCTTTTGGTGCTACTCGCACATAGCTGAATCCTAACCCACGACCAGATGGATCTCCAACACCGGTGATTTCTAATCTTTCTATATTTTCTCTGTCCTGCACGGACCATAAGAAATTTGATAAAATCAGGAAAATGTATACCAAAAAAACTAAGGAGCAAGGGAAATTAGCATCATATATCTTTACATTTCGCATTTAGAAAAAACACACAGATAGACATGCATTCGAACATACATAACCCAACCAAACTAAGACTGCCATCCTTTAACTTTAACTTTCAATATTAATCGGAACGAATAAATATGAAAGTTATCTATAATCTCTCTAAAGCATAACGCACATCAAGTAGCACTCAGCAGTTTTTTACGAACAATACATGGTTTTAGGTCAATGAACTGATATTGAATAAAACTAGTGATGTTCCAGATCAGATTTCTTGAATAAAACACCATATGAGACAAGTACACTACCTGATTAGTACAAGCAACAAAATTACTTGTAAGATTCCAGCTAGTGATTTGCAGTTCCCTCTCGATATGTGATGCAGCAGCAAGCTCAATAGCCTCATCAGGAAGCTGATTCATGGCAGAAGCCAGTCCAACAGGCTGAGTAAGCTTCAGAATTCCTAAGCGCTTGAGACGATAAAGACCAGCTTGCATACTCTCATAACAGCAAACCTGGATAATGATGTTTTAGTTGAGTCATCGTGATATTTCGGATTGAAAAGAAACCGTAATTAAACACCAAGATAACAAGGTAAAGCAACCTTCAAAGAATAAATATCATCATTACTTAGCTCTTTTTGCTTGCAATAGAACTTCCTATAAATAAGAAAAATGTATTCGCAATCAACTTACTCTGAGGTCTGATGACCCAATTTTAAAAGCACATAATAACCGGTGCTTATGGTACATATATAGCCAGCACAATGTGATAGACATTCACATTTCCACGAGAATTTATGTGCAAAATAAAGCATTTCTTCGAAAGATAAAGCTTGTCATCCAGTTCTTTTGTTGTATTGGTGATTGGCAAAAGAATTCGCCGGTTTTTAGTAAACGAAGTGTTGAAAAGGTTTGGAGCGACAGCATGCAAGACCTTTGAAGCCTGATAGTTGTTGTCCAAGTTGGTGCCATTTTGCCTTGGTAGATGTTTGGTTACTAGTTGTGATAGTTGTTTCCTTTAGTCGTCTCAGCTGGAGTGTGAGTTAGTGGTTTGGCCGTTTCTTTCTAGTTGGCTGATTGTTTATTTTCTGAGCGAAGAACTTTTGTTGTTTTAGTAGTTGTGTTTGGAGGAGGTGTTGTTGGGTTTTTGGGCCCGGTTTCCCTAAAAAAAAACTGTGCATCTTGTTTATTTTCTTCCAATAATAAAATTTGTGGCAAAGCTTTTGTTTCGCGGGGGGAAAAAACTTGTCATCAAGAAACAATTGATTGACACAAGGGTAACAAACTAACAATAAATTGCAAAACTCACACTTTCTGGTGTCAATAATCTCCTCAGTTCTTCCTCTGATGGAACCCGGAAATCAGGTCTCTGCGTCCAGAAAAAATGCCCCTTTGGTCCTTTCTGTAAGGAAGTGCATAAGAGCATTAAATATAAATATGGTTGAATAAGGGTCCAGAATTAAAATATAAAAGTGTAAAGATAAAGAAACTATGAATAACATGTGTGATAGACAGATACCTTCAAATCTGCACAATGCTTCAATCGCTTTTTCACTATAGCTTCTGTCAGAGGACTTTGTATGGGTAACTCGTCAGCTCGAATCTGAGGAATACCATCAGGCCTCTCTCTAGCACGAAACTCACGATAAACATATGCAAGAACTCGGTTGAGAAGATAATTCTGAACGTTTTTAGTTCCTGGTGAAAAGACTTCCATATGAGGTTCCTGCAGGAAACCATGACTATTATGTTGTGGATGAAATTGTTGAAGTTCCAAGACAGAACAGCTCCTAAACACTTGTGATTTATTTTCAATGTACTGCTCTAACAACAGCACAAATTGAATGGAAACAAGAACTCAAGGAGTATTCTTGACACAAAAAACCAAGAACTCAAGGAGTGTTAAATTTATTCGACAAAAAGAAGTGAATATGGAACATAATTTCTTCAGACTTTTACGCAATAAACATATACAAGTCATATTTGTAACATTCATGTTCAAATGTTCCCATGTACTTCTGTTCTCACCTGCTGGCAACAAACTGCCAACATGTAGAGTCATTCAACAAGTGCAATGCCATGCTAAAACTGCGCCAAAGAAGCTTCTAACATGGAACACACTACATAACTGAACTTCATGGCAGATCCCTATCAATAAAACAAATTGAATTCCCTGCTAAACATAAATGAAAAACATGATGGACGAGAGCTATCTCTACCACTGTAACAAAGGAATATCCAATGTTTCGGCTATGTTCACTAAAGTGGTAAAAGCCTAAAGGTCCCACACAGAAAAGGCACAAGCTATAAGTAAGAGGAAATAATGAATATTTCAGAACATGGTCTGCAGTGTAAAGCATGGAAATGCACCAAAGCAGAGAATTCAGTGAGAGAATCCTATACTTGACAATATAAGGAGAAACATCAGATAGGAGAGGGTTGGAAACATTGCATATCCTACTTCAGGCACCAGAGACTTACTTGTTGGCCAACAGCATATAGCTTGTCAATGCGACGGAGGGAAAGCGCTCCTTTGGCTGAACGAACCAATAAGTAATCAGTTGGTGCAACCTTATGAGGAAATACAGGTGATCTGTACATGTTTGTTTCAAGACAAGATTGGTGGGACCCAGAATGTATATCTCCTAGAAAAGGGGATTTATCAGCAGGATCAATTGCAAGGACTGTGCCCAGTCCATCACTGTTGTTTCGCAGTGATGCAGCTGTCTGATCAGTAGGGGAAGTTTTCTGGTAATATGTACAGAGACGGGCTCCCATTCCTGCATTCGAGAGAAGCAAAGGTCTCTCTTCACAGTATCTGCACTCAGGGCAATAAATGACAGCTGAATTACTATAGTGGGGAAAAACATAATAAAATTTACCAATGTGCATAACCAACAGAGTCTTGCACATAAAAGCATAATGATAAGCACTTGGCCAAAATAGAGGTAAAAGAATAAAAAATCATTGTAAAGTATCAGAGCTCTCTATTCATAGTATCTGCATTCATGTGTCAATAACACATGATCATAATATCGAAAAGCAAATCACAAGCACAAATACCTACCGAACAAGCAACCTCACTGTTGGAGTATGTGTAATGTGGCCCATGAGGCTAGGCCCATGTGGCCCATGTACTGCAACTATATAGCCACCCACTCTAGGGTTTGGCAATAATGAGAATTACTATTCTAACATGGTATCAGACTAGGAAACGTTCCTCCCCTTCCCTCCCTCAGCCGCCAGCCCGCCGCCGCCTGCAGGACCTCGCCGGCGCGCCTCCCGCCGCCGGCCATGGCTGGCCGGCCTCCCCCCGGCTTCTCCCTCTATTCCTACTTCCCGCCGCCGCCCTCCTCTTCCTGGCCCCGTGCGCCCGGCGCGCCGCCAGTCCTCACAGCCGCCGCCGCCTCTGCTTTCCCCGCCCTCACCGCCGGCGGGCTGGGGACCTCCGTCGCGCCAAGGGGGGGCGCGGATGGGGCGCCTCCTCCCCATCCCCAGCCCGACCCGCTCAACCCCGAGGGGGATCCCGACGAGGAGGCCGCTGCTACCGCCTCCGCTGCTGCCGCGGCTGAGCGCGCGCGGGCGACTGGCGCGGACCCGGACGCGGAGCTGCGCGCGCGGGAGGCCGCCCAGCGCGCCGCGACCCAGCGGGCCGAGGCCGTGCGCGGTGTCTCCGTGGCCGCCCAGGCCCTCGCCGCTGCTCTGTCTGCCCTCCAGCCGCCGTCCACCTCCATTTCGGGCGCTGTTGCAGGTGCAGGGGCCCAGGCGGCCCAAGCAGCTGCTGCCCAGGCTGCAGTATCTGCAGCCCTGGCCTCACTCCAGCAAGGGCCACCACAGTCGCCGACCGCGGTCGAAACCCAGGCCGCCGCGGTTGCTGCTGCCTTGGCTGACAGCCAGAACCGCGTACGTGCGGCTACTCTCGCCCTGGAGCGGGAGCGCGAGGCGGCCGCTGCTCTCATCCGTCAGTTCGCGGCGCCGGAGCAGCACTTCGTCTGGCCGGTCCTCGAGGGCAGTGGGACTGACTCCTCCACCTCGACTGGCTCTCGTACCGAGGCCGTCTTCCACGACCCCGCCGACCCGTTCGTCCGGCAGCTTCACTTCCAGGCCGGCGGTGTTCAGAACATCCGCCTGCTGGTTCCTGTCACCCTGACGTTGGAGTCAGCCTCCTACTCTCAGTGGCGGGACACATCCGCCTGCTGGTTCCTGTCACCCTGACGTTGGAGTCCGCCTCCTACTCTCAGTGGCGGGACCACGTCCTCCTCACCCTGTGCCGCTACGCCCTCGACGACCACGTGCTGCTCGACGCCCCCGGGGTGTACTATCTATGTGCAGGCTTTTTAGCCTTTGGAGACTAGCCACCACATATTTTTGCTGTAGATCGATTAAGC
>JAKNSH010476723.1:0-11246 GCA_027790015.1 Cymbopogon flexuosus
CTCCAGAGCAGGCTAAGCCTGGTAGTTTTTGCCACCAATCGGATTGGTACAGAATGGATCGTGCATATTTTATGACACCAGCGTATATCACACTCATTCAAAATGGTTATTGCGTGAAAGCTCTGAAAGAAAGCTGCATACCATATGCCCAGTGTTTTTGCATACATGGTTTTGATTACATACTATGTCCATCTGGCTGTTAGTAGTGTGGACAAACTTTTGCTCAACATTATGATTAATTTTCCCCGTTACTTGAACCTTTTGCATGTAAGCAGTTCTCATGAAAGTGATGTTACAAGATTGAATAAAAGCTATTTCGGGATCTGTTTCTTTTGATTTCTATATGATCCCAGCAAACCTTTGAAATGATGCCTATTATAGAGTAAATTGTTTCCAATTTGCGTGTTTTTAAGAGTAGCCACTCGTAATGACTACTCATTTTTTTTAAAAAAAATCTGACACTGAACATTCGCTTGCTGTCAGCTTAAGAAATTGTTATGATATTTTATTAGTGCTCCATTACTGTTATTATTGATATCACCTGGTGTTTGGATATGGTTGCAGGCTTTGAGGTGGAGACGGCACTAAGTTGAAATTTTGATCACAAGGGGGAGCAAGAACAGGAAAAATTCACATTTCAGTGTTGCACTCTTTGGAGGGTTCATTGTTGGTCCACCAAACTACCACCGTATTGGAGGTTTCATTTGTTGAAGTGATCCTCATGTTCATCATCCCCAAAGTGTCATAGGTTCACAGCAATTGTATCTGTATTCAGTATGCCACCATGGTGGGGAAAATCTTCATCCAAAGAAGTGAAAAAGACTGCCAAAGAAAACCTCATCGACACAATACAGCGTCTCATAAGTTCAAATGAACAAAAGGGAAGCAGAAAATCACGAGGTAGTCGTAAACATGGTAAAGACACAGCTGGTGACAAAGGTTGCTGGTCTACTGCCCAATCCCGCTCAACATCCCCTTCAAAAGAGGTCTCTCGGTGTCAGAGCTTTGCGGCAGATAGACCACCTGCACAACCACTTCCTCTTCCTAAATCACGTGGTAGGGTGACGCGTACATCTTCTGATATTACCAACTCAAAGTCCGCTTTGGAAAAGCATGGCAAAGGACAACTGCTTCCACTCCCCCCAATTCAGCCTAAAAAAAGACCTGAAGCTACTGAACCTGTTACTGAAGTAGCAACTGCTTCTGTCTCCAGCAACTGTTCTATTGATAGTGATGACCCTGGAGATTCTCGGCTTCACAGCCCTGTGGGAAATGATGCTGAAAATGCGACTAGAATTACTGCAACAAGCAGTTCAAGGTATGCCCTCCGGTGCCATGAATAATTGTTTCTTCTTTATATGTTTCTGTAATTACTTGAATTCATGCTTATGAATTTTGATTACTCTGCTTTTGAAGTGCTGTGCACAAAGAGCGTTCTAGTGCTATCACCAGAAAGAACACCAAGGAAGCTGCAAAGGCAAACAATGCTTTTCTCAGTAACCAAATCCTGTCAACATCTCCAAGAGGTACTGTCGCTGATGGTTATCAATCCAATTTACCAAGCCCCCGACAGATGGCCCTGGAGAGTGCTCCAAATAGTTTGATGTCAAGTCCTTCTCGAAGCCCAAGAATTATATGTCCTGATCAGATTCCAACTTCAGCTTTTTGGGCAGTAAAGCCTCAGACTGATATAACTTTCCTTGGGTCTGGTCAGTGCTCCAGTCCAGGTTCTGGTCAGACATCTGGGCATAATTCAGTGGGAGGTGATATGCTAAGCCCTATCTTTTGGCAGCCTAGCCGAGGTAGTCCAGAGTGTTCACCAATTCCAAGCCCAAGAATGACAAGTCCTGGTCCAAGTTCTAGGGTACACAGTGGAAGTGTCTCTCCTTTGCATCCAAGAGCTGGTGGGGTCACTCCTGAATCTCCAACAAATCGACATGCTGAAGGGAACAAGAAGCAAACCCACAGATTGCCGCTTCCGCCAATAAGCACTGCTAATATTTCTACCTTTTTGACAAACAGCTCTACCCCAGCTAGTCCTATATCTCGTAGTCCTGGTAGAACAGAGAATCCACCGAGTCCTGGTTCACGGTGGAAGAAGGGAAAACTGATTGGCCGTGGGACATTTGGTCATGTATATGTTGGTTTTAACAGGTATGCCTTTTGCCATTTTCATGCATGGAAATGGACTATATTCATTCCAGTTTGCATTCTGATTTAGGATATGGTTTTGTGCAAATTTACTTGGGCTGTTTATCAAAATTTCAGTTTTTGTAGGTAGCCACTAAGCCAAATTATATGTTGAGTTTTGAATGTTTAACTTCTGGGTTCTCGCTCTTGCAGATGTGTTTTAACTTTCAAGAGCTGCCACTACCATATAAATAATGATGTTTTAGCGTTAATATATGTGCTCAGCTTTATTATCTCTTAATAATTTCTCTTGCAATCTATCACTGGTTTGTGAAACCACAAGTGATACCATGATTTATAGATTGGTATATATGGAAGGAGTCATTGAAGCGAATGCTTTACATTAAAAATCCAGACTATCTTCTATATGTGCTGCAAGAATATGGGCTAGAACAGAACATATATTGTAATATAAGTACTTAAGTAGTAACAAATTGCTCCAGTTCTTAATTTTTTCTCTTGTATGGTGCCTTCATTCCTTTTACCATCAATGATGTCATCTTGTGAAAACATCATAGACCTCACAATAACTCTAGCTATAATCTGTCTTGACTAGTGTGCACTAAATGTTTTGTTGTACTTGGTCATCATTTGTTTCTTCATTTTAATTGTTTATTATCATCTATTGCAGTGACAGAGGTGAAATGTGTGCGATGAAGGAGGTTACCCTGTTCTCAGATGATCCTAAATCAAAAGAAAGTGCAAAACAGCTGTGCCAGGTATGGTATTTTGTACATGTTCGCACTCAACATTGAGAACTATGTATGTTCATCATTCATCATGCCTCATGCTGGACTTTCTCTTTTAACATTATTACTTCATTTCAATTTCACAGGAAATATCACTTCTGAGTCGACTGCAGCACCCAAACATTGTGCGATACTATGGATCTGAAACTGTATGAACTGCTGCCTTCAGTTATTAGGGGGTTTATGGCACCAAATAAGTATAGAATATATATCTTAGGAAAAATCCAATGATACTTATTTGATATCTTAAATTTTGATACCTTTTTACTATATAATTAGTCAAACTCAAGATACTTTAACTTGATACTGTGCTAGAATTGCATTCTTTTCTGGACGGAGGGAGTATATAGTTACTTTTTCCCATGCGTCTTGTGATTCTTCTAAATGCATCTCCATATTATATTCAAAACAGGTTGATGACAAGCTTTACATATACCTGGAGTATGTTTCTGGTGGATCTATACATAAGCTTCTCCAAGAGTATGGCAAGTTTGGTGAACAGGCCATTCGCAGTTATACTAAGCAAATACTTTTGGGCCTAGCTTATTTGCATGCAAAGAATACAGTACACAGGTAACACAATTTGTATATTTTCCCTTTTTCAGTCTATTATTCTATGCCTACTAGGTGTTTGCTATTTTTATCTTTTCTTTTACTTACTCTCTTCCTAAATTTGCAGGGACATCAAAGGTGCAAACATATTGGTGGACCCTAATGGCCGTGTAAAGCTTGCTGACTTCGGGATGGCAAAACATGTAAGTTTTCTTCATGTTTTTTATTCCTATTTGTAGAAAGCAACTCAAATTTCAATCAATAGTATTTTGTCTTCACCGGAGGAAATGTGGTGCCTTCTTTTGTATCTGCACCTCTACTAATAACTACTTGTGCTAGTTCAACCTCTTCTATAACAGTTAACCACTTTATTTTGGTCATTGGTGTCCCTGTTAGCATATCTTCTGCTTGGATTTTCATTTTTAGCCATGCTTTTCACTGGGCAGTACTCCCTCCGTCCCAAATTAGATGACGTTATGGGATGGGTGTCGGTCAAACTTTCTCAACTTTGACTATGTTTTTAGAGAATTCATGCAACATTTAGGTCTCCAAACAAGTTTATTATGAAAATATATTCAAAGATATATCTATTGATACTAATAATTTTGTATTATAAATATTAACATTTTTTAATATATAATTGGTCAAAGTTAAAAAAGCTTTGACTTCTCGCGAAGCGAGAATGACATCTATTTTAGGACGGAGGGAGTAGTTCTGAAGCCTTTAGATATGACTCCAACTTAGCTGAGGGTTTTTATTATACCTTGACTGGTTGTTTTGTTGATTGTGTCTAATAAGCTTCATCTAAATTTGAGAATGTTTTCTATACATAATTTTAATCTGTGAGGTCTAAACATGTGTTTTGCTGTTTTATTTCTTAGATCAATGGGCAACAGTGCCCTTTCTCATTTAAGGGTAGCCCGTACTGGATGGCTCCTGAGGTATTGCCGCAAATCTTGCATTGTTCTGCTACTTTAGTTATTTTGGTCAGGTTTATATATCTTAACCTTCTTCGCTTATGTTGTGACAAATATGCAGGTTATAAAAAATGCTAGTGGATGTAACCTTGCAGTTGATATATGGAGTTTAGGATGCACAGTCCTAGAGATGGCTACATCAAAACCACCATGGAGCCAATACGAAGGGGTTAGTGTTGGACTTTAAAGCTATGATTTGTGTTCTGTAGTCTAAATTTCATTGCTATGGTAACACACTGTAAGATGTATGATGCATCTTTTGTTGCTAATGCATTGCCAATCAGCAGTTCAAAATTGTATGAACATGTGGACTGGGATTCTTATAGAACAGAAAACAGATGTAAAAAGTAGATAGCTACTAGAGAAGTTATTATTTTGTGCTGCCATTGAATTTGTTGCAGCAGTCTTCATTTTACATAGCATATTAGTCATTAACAAAAGTATTAACTAAAGTACAGGATGGAAAAGCATAACATTAGAGTCATGAGAGAATTAATGAAAGGGTCCATCTCCCTTTCTCTTGTTTTCACTGTTTTCCTCAAAAACTGATTGATTCTGGTTCTCTGTTTACATCCTTGGATGTTAATGTAGTGAACCAAAACATCTAGGTCAGAAAACTCTGTACTATTTTGGTTTAAGCTGCAATTTAGTCCTTGTTCATCATGGCGAGTTGTTTCATTTTACTGCCTTTCTGCTTGTACAGTTCTTATGTCATGATTAGCCAAATAACTATTATCAACTGCATTTTTCACAGAACTATTTCCTTATGCTGCATCTAAGCTTTGGGAGCCATGAAATGCTTTTAAGAATGATGAAAGGGCTAGTTTCACTTTGAATTTCTTGTCATTGAAAAAATTCTTGGAAGTGTTGCTACTTGCTAGGATGAGCAGTTTATAGTACTCATTCCAAGTTATCTTTTGTTTTGTAAGATAAGATGCTGTTGTCCTTCACAATGTATAAGCATATGTATCTTTTATCAATAGTAACCTGGATGCTAACATATCACTTTTACTTCTTTTTACTTCTCCAATAGATTGCTGCAATGTTTAAGATAGGAAACAGTAAGGAGCTTCCGCCAATACCGGATCACCTCTCAGAAGAGGGGAAAGACTTCATAAGACAGTGCTTGCAACGCGATCCATCCAGCCGTCCAACAGCAGTGGATCTTTTGCAGCATCCATTCGTAGGAAATGCACCACCACTTGAAAAATCATCTGGCTCGTATCCAATGGAACACTTGACGGCTATACCATGCAGAACAAGTTCAAAGGTATCAACTGTTTACTCTTGCTGTAGCAATGACAATCTTTCAGCTAATTAACTTGCATGCATCATTAGCCTGCAGACGTGTCTTCAATTTTGCAAATTTTATGAGTATAAAATACTGCCATTTGATTTTAGCCCCCTCCTTAGTTTGCCTCCCTGTGGCTTGTAAAAGATGAACATTTGTGTAGAAGGTCTACTAGCACACTAATGACCTACATAGAATATTAGTCCCTATCAATGTATAAGCAGCTGCTTGTTAGTTCATTTTTTCCGTTCTTCATATGATTACTACATTCTGTTTGGCTGTCATGACATTTCAGGTGGTTGGGCATGCGAGAAATATGTCCTCACTTGGTTTGGAAGGTCAATCAATTCTGCAGAGAAGAGCTGCCAAATTTTCTTTGCCAATTAGGTATTAGATTATTATGTTTTAATTTATCTGTTAAGTTTGTAAGTTGGTTCCTTTTGTATGTCCATACGGAGCAGCTTTCAGTGAAGAGACATACTATTATATCCTAATTTTTATGCAACCAAACCTTTTCATGGTAGAATGGAATTTAGCTATCATTTGAAGATAGGATGTGTCAGTTGAAGCATTATCCTAAATATTACTTATTATATGTTGTCCTGATCTGCCCTTTGTTTTGGCTATTGCCTTCTATAATTTGACTATCCAAATCCTATTTCTGTGCAAAATTAAATAGCAAACTCACCTATATAGGGCTTTATGTTTTATACTACCACAGGTTTTCTGTAACTTATGTTTCAATCAACCCAACACCACGTTCCTGTCACAAAATTTACCATTCAATGAGTTTTCTTGTCTATCTCTATTAAAATGTCTGCCCACTAATTATTTACCTCTGTGCAGTGATATCCATATACGGAGTAATATATCTTGTCCTGTATCTCCATGTGGAAGTCCTCTTCTAAGATCAAGATCTCCACAACATCAAAATGGTAGAATGTCACCTTCTCCGATTTCTAGCCCCAGAACTACTTCAGGTGCTTCAACTCCTCTGACTGGTGGTGGTGGAGCTGTTCCTTTAAACCATGTGAGGCAACCAGCTTACAGAAATGAGGGCTTCACAGTCACAAGAGGTTTTGATGACCACATACCTAACCGGCCTGTTGATCCAGTACATGAACGTTTTATTCGAGTGCAGCAATTTTCTGCGGGTCGTCAGGAGAGGGTAGTCTCTGAAGCTGACATTTTGGGCTCCCAATTTGGAAAGATGAGACATGCAAACGTGTGGGATTCGCATGATAGACCATTGCCTTCTGAGCGTTCTTCTCAGCAGTGCTTTGGGGATCATGTGAAGCTAAAACCTTCACTGGACTTGAGGTCTGGCCCTCGGCACCCTGGGCGCAACCATGGCCATTGATTCTCTTGCAGAAGTTAATGGATAAACTTTCAGTCTGTCTATGTGATAGCTAGTGGTCCTGAGCTGGTTCACCAAAACCTTTAATTGTATCATAGTAGAAGAGATGTTCATTAATTATTTCAGATGCTGACAGTTGGCAGTGGATAAAGATTCTCCATTGTCAATCCCATATTACCATTACTCTAAAAAAAAGGTATGTCTCTTGTCAGAATTTTCTGGTAACCAATGATTATATCTATCTTTGAAAGGATGAGAAAATTACAGTCAGTAATGTATACTGTAGAATAGAAAATAACCGTTAGTTCTTTATATTATCAACTACTTGGCTCATTTACAAGTTCTATACAATGCAAAATGAACAAAAGTTATGAGCGCAATAGTTTTGCCTAGTTTTAATGAACAAATTTATTGTTTCTTAAAATGCTTCTGAATTACATCATTGTTTGGTATACAATTTAGTTTCAAACTTTATGCTTTGGTTATTTTATCAACTGATTGTGGTAAAATTCTGAAACTTAATATGGGAAATGGGTGGTCTCATGTCTAGATTACTTCCAGTTCCAGTATCTCCATTCAATCTTTGATTCATGTAATTGCACACTGAAATTTGTTGAATTGCCTTCTTGATTGACAGATGAGACATGCCCTATCAGGAAGGGGATGTTGTATACTAGACTGTCCAGATACCGAAGGACCCAAAACAGTGACTCTGAACCTGTATACTCTTACTCTCGTATCTACAACAATTTAGTTTTCGTTTTCTTTTGTGGGTTTGGAGGCCATTGTACAGAAGGGAACTCAACAAGAAATCCAGATTAAAAGGCACAGGAGAAAGCAAATGAGCCATTCACCAACCTTTTCTTTTTCTTTTTAATCTTATAACAGATACATATATGCCGGCTGCTCACTGTAAAGTGTTGATTCAGCTCTGGTTGTAATACCGGTTCGTCGATCCATTAAACGTATCCGTTACTCTGAATATCATGTGAAGAGTCTAATCGTTAATCAGATCAAATGGTCCAGTTCTAAAGCAGTTTTTTTCCCCGCAAGTTAACTGTTCCTATGAAATCTCTTTTGGAACGGGTGCGTGCTGCCTGAGTCCTGACGAACTGGTGTACGGTGCCTGCTTCAAGATCACCACCTGCCTTCTGGGATGTATCATGTGATGGCTACCATCCAATGGTCCGGTGGAAATGAAGCTGTGGTAAAGGCGCCTATACCGTATGCATCATGCATTTATCGTTTCGCACCGTTTACCTCCGAAAATGCCTTGGCAGCTTGCAAGCTGCGAGGCAAAACGATCAAGGAACAGCCCATGTGGCCGTGGCCTAGAGTACGCAGGCCGCAATGCATTAGCCAAGGTCCCAGGGTCCCCCATCCAACAGTAGTCTTTTACACCTGTCGTCCACCATCTTCATCCTCACTCCAATCATGCCTTTGCCAGAAGGCCATCACCCCACTAGGCCCACCATTGCTGCAGATTCAAACGAAGCACTGGATGATCCACTAATGGTTGCGCTATGTTCTATTGGCTATTTTATCATCGGTGGCAAATTGTTATTCCTAAATCCTAGTAAGTATGTATGCGTTTCGCGATGCATTGGCGGCCGCTTTCTCTCATGTGAGCCACCTGTTTGGGAACTCGGCTCTATAGAGCTCTAAAGTTTTGAGAAGGGAATCCAACTACGCCCTTAGTTTTGTTGTAAAAAAAAAACAAAAAACAAAAAAAACCTATGCCCTTAGTTTCCAGGCGTCATATCCGATGAGAATGCAAATCCAATGCTCATTTTGTTGAAACTAAATAAAGCCAAGAAAAATCTGGATCAATTTGACTTCGATGCAAATTTCACTAGATAGATAGATAGATTCACATTCACATGATATCTGCCCTTTCTTGCCAAGATCCCAACGCATAAAAGGAGACGGGAATCCTTGCAACAAACGGTAGTAACTTAAATTCTCCACGATGGAAGAAAAACACACACAGCTCGGTACAGGAATACACAAAGTTCTGGGTTCAGATTACAGAACAGTGCAGCAGGGAGCAGTCTTGAAGAGAGATGAGGAATCGGCAGCGGAACTAGGCGCGGGAAGATGAAGACATCACAGGAAGACGCTCGTTCTTCGGACTGGCATGTCTCGGCACGGCCGCGGCAGCTTAAGACCTGCTCTTGAACGGGATGGCCCTGATGATCACCTGGTGGTAGATGGCAGCCAGGGCAGCGCCAATGAAGGGGCCGACCCAGAAGATCCACTGCAAAACAATCATATAAACAGGAAGAGGTTATAACAACTCGGTATCGATGGACAATTAAAACATGCATTAACAAAGGACCAGAATTATATAACATCCCATACACAGCCTAGACTAATACATGGCAACTACATGGATGGAGACAAGCTATAATTATAGGTCATGACTGTCAATGGCACGTCACTGTGCCTACATTTGGAGTTTGGTGAGTGAATGATTAGTCGTAGTTTCGACGCGAAAAAAACAAAAAAAAGAAATACAGCACGTTAGAATCAGAATAGACTTTCTAGAGCATGCCACTATGATTGGTGCAAAATGGAAAGACAGTGGCTACATGTCTGATATTTTGGATGGAGACATACACTCCGAGTGGTACCAAACTGTTGGAAATCGAAAGTTGCTGAGAGAGGAATCGAGAGTAGTTCCACTCACATGGTCGCTCCAGGCGTGATCCCTGTTGTAGATGATGGCCGCGCCAAGGCTCCTAGCTGGGTTGATGCCAGTGCCAGTGATGGGGATGGTGGCAAGGTGGACCAGGAACACCGCGAACCCAATTGGCAGTGGGGCAAGGATCTGTTTTCACCAAATAAGGATTCCATTCATGGTTAGTCTTAACACAATATGAAAATATTGTATTGAAGAGTATGCATATGTTTTCAATTTGTTGAAACACAAGATTAAGGAATCAGCTAAATTCCAGTTCCAAAAGACATAAGATCTAGAGTTCATCAGTTCATTACATGTGGTTTCTTAATGTCAAAGAAAATAAATGCTCAAGGAGTTCATTTCGTCAGTATGTGCAGAATCTATGAACTGCAATAAGTTCAACATCATCTTATGTTTTAGTTGCAAATGTGAACTCAAGCAGCAGTTAAACCAACTAGGAAAGTGATGGACGAAGAGTACTCACAGGAACATGGGAGTCCCTGGCGTTCCTCTTGGCATCAGTGGCTGAGAAGACGGTGTAGACCAGGACGAAGGTGCCAACAATCTCAGCGCCAAGGCCATCACCCTTGGTGTAGCCGGGGGCGACAACATTGGCACCACCACCGTTGCCCATGTAAAGCCCCTGCTGGAAGCCCTTCACCACTCCAGCTCCACAGATGGCACCCAAGCATTGCATGATAATGTAGAAGATGGCCCTAGTCAGGGACAGCTTCCTGGCCAAGAACAGCCCGAAAGTCACAGCTGGGTTGATGTGTCCTCCTGTTGCAGTAGCAGGTAACAACCATTAGTTAGTAGTGCCCTCGGTTGTAGTTGTGTTATTGATTTATGCTTGCTGAATAGCATTGATTCTTTCACAGTTTGACGCTTTGAAATTAAGCATGTATCCCGAGTCAATACACAAAACATGACCAGAAAAGTACTATACAAATTCACAACAATACATGTTTAATTAACCACATGTAGGACCACTATTTCTCTGAGATGGAATAAACATGGTAGGTTAAATGATATAGTTTTCTATGTACACACGTCATAAGATACATATAAGATAGTCTAATACGTCATTTCTTAGTTTACCTCGAGTGAGTGAGGCTTATAGCTAATTAAAATCATTCCTTTTGCGTTTTAATCTTTAAATAATTACTGATGAAACTGTGGGCCAAAGTGCTACATCAGACTGAACTACAGGTATGCCTTTGCATAATTACAAGCAGCACATGCTATAGTAGTACAAAGGATGTTACATGATTGGGAACATATCCTGTGCAAACTAACTTTCTGTAAAAACCCGTACAAACCACGGCAAAAATGTGTGCTAAATTTACCAAAAAAATCACACATGTAGATGATGTGATGATACACAACCTTGCAAAATATCTTGTCCAAACTCGACTTCGTTCGTGAGATATAAAGATAACAAATTTCA